>CAJQZJ010000071.1:719284-738358 GCA_907164525.1 Lophiomys imhausi
AGATGATGAGAAGTAGAGGGAGGGTACTACAGGGAATTTGCTGGCCATATTGAGCAGAGGGAGGCAACAGAGGCACCCAGATACACAGGCACACACAGACACTTTAGAGCCAATAGGCATGGGTGTTGGGAGGTGTCACGTGGTGTGGGAGGCAGACAGACCTGGGTTATGGTCTGACCCTGCAGCTCCTGGCTGTCAGACCCGTTTCTTACCTGTGGAATGGGGGTGTTGGGAAGAGCCCCAGGGTAGGTCACTGGTGTATACCCAGGAAATACAAGACCCCTTCTCACCTTCCCCTCCTTCTGTGCTCCTCAAACAAAGCCAAAACAAGCTAGTTAGGGATGAAAGGGAATTGCTATTCAGAGGTCAAGACCAGCCTTATCTGGGGCTCTGTCTTCTTCACTGGGAAGCCTTGTTGTCAAAGAAGTAAAGAAGGGCCCAGAGTCTTTAGGAGTGACCTGTGGACTCCATCTAGAAACCCAGCTGAGGACTAAAGACATACTAACTCCTGTACCCAAGATTTTCTTCATTCTTTCCCAAGAAGCGAGGTGGAAAAGGGAAAATGACCACAGTGACTTCTCCCAGGTGGGAGAGTCTGGTCAATCTCTCCTAGTAAAACTGACACAGGATGCAAATCTATCTGACCATACCCAGCATCGCAATTTTTTATGTCATCACCCCATTTTCTGATCCCACCCCACCATCTTCAGCCAGAGCAGAGACAAACTGACTCCTCAGGAGTTCCAAATCAGTCCCTGTGTTTTCCTGCCTCTGTGTTTTCCTCCCCCAACTCTCTCAGCCTGGAATGTCCACCCCGCCCTGCCCCTGCCTTCCAGCATTGCTCACCTCCCGGACTGTGGAAATCCTCCTTAGTCTTTGGGGCCTTGAAGTGACACTCTTCTGATTCCTGGAAGTGGGGGCACTTCCTGTCCTTCCAGAGAGCTTTGCTACACTCATGTCCTGAATTACCAGATGCTGTGCCAACAAGACATAGTTTGGAGATAGAACACAAAACCAGAGAGGATGAGCTCAACCCCTTGAAGGATTGCTCCCACCCTCTGCCCAGTGCCTCAGTCTTTTTCCCAAGGAGGTCTCAGGGCCATAGGCCCCCCCACCCTTCCTTTCACTTTTCTTTTTGTTCTCTTCTCCTCTCCTTCTTTGTTACCGTAGTGTCATTTATCTATGAATGTGGCCTTGAGGACAAGTTTGGCTTTTTTTTTTTTGTCTTTTGAGTCAATCATATTTGAGTCAAATAATTCCAGTTGCTAGCTTTATTATTAGCCAGCTACAGCCATCTATCTTTAAAACGGTAAATATATGTACTAAGGCAACACTACATTTATCTCTACAAATCTTCTTAAGAAGAAAGGTACACTAAATCTTAATTATTGAAAAAAAATTGATTTCACATTTGAAAGTTTAAAAGTATTTTCTATGTGATGTTAGCATCATTAAAGTGCTTCTGGGTTGTTTGCATTCGCATAGACACACTTATTCAGTGACACAACTACACACGTAAGCTGCCTGTACTTCTTTCCTTATCTCAACAGAGAACATTGTCCACGACCCCACAGAATTCTGGAGTCATCCTTCTCCCTCACCTCCCTTTCTGCCTCAGCCCCATTCATGGTCCCTCTTCCCAGGCCAGCTCCATTGCTGTCACATGTCTCACCCTCATCACCCAGTACTTGTGGATGTCCCCTTCTCTTTCTCCCTGCTCCAGCCATTTCCCTAACACTAGTACATTTTCTGTAAGGTAGGCAGAAGGATTGTGTCCAGAGCCAAAGAAGACTATGCGTGACTGCCATGCTCACTGTCCTCAAAAGAAATTTCTTGGGGATTGAGAGTAAAACAAACAGTCCCACATGATCATACTTTGCTCTCCTTCCTGTCTCTCTTCCCTGATGGACAGAAAGTACCAGGCCATCTTCTGCTCATGAGGCTAACCTAGGCTTTTGCTTCTGCCTGGAGCACATTTGTCCATGGTTGTCACCTTTGAGGAATAAGGAGAAATAGCTTATATAGGCATCTAGTGTTTAGAGCCCAGGGAAGCTGCTCCACTAGCTCCTAGGTAAAATACAAGGGTGGGAAGTCTGAAGTATTGATCAATTCTGCTGAATGGGAGACTCATGCTCTAAAGCAAGGACCTGAGTCGGGACAAGAGAAACATCCTAGATGGTTGTAAAGCCCACCAACACTCAGACTCCATCTGGGGCGAATCAGCACATGTATAGTCTCACTGGGTAATTAGCTTGTGAAGCCAGGCCTAGGAACCTGCTATTTGGGGAAGTCTGTCAGGACAGACCCTGCAGATGGCCAGGCAAAGTCAGCATCATTGGTGTCAGATATTTGACTTTCATCAGGCCCTAGGGACTGCCAGTCCTCTTGGCAAGCCTGGAAGCGGTACACTCGGGGCATCTCCAAGCCCTGAAAGACCAACAGAGTCCTCTGCTCCCCTCCCACTGCCCATCTCTGAAGGGGATAGGGACTGATTCAGGGAAGGGGAGGTCTGAGAACCACAGCTTGGATTCCAATCACCTCCAACCACAAAAATCCATGTCAAGCTATCACTGCTGCTCCTCTCCACTCCAGGCTGAGCTGTAGAGAAGCATTCTGCACCCTGAAAGTAATCCAAAGGCCCCACAGTGATTTGGGGGGAGGGATCAACTTGTGGATAGTGGGAGAAGGAGAGGTAGCCTGAGCTAGTCCTGGTTTGGGTAAGGGAACTCATTGCACTTATTGAATCACATCTGACTCTGAGCCTGAACAGGCTTTCTGTTTAAGTAAAAGAAAGTGTTTGATAGATGAAGGGGAGCGAATCATGGGAAAAGCTTTACCCCTTCCTTGGAATGGAGACTCCTTGGCAACAGGTCCAGCCTGGTTCCCCTTTCATTCTAATGAGCTGTAGCTGATTATCCATTCACAGTGTGGGCCCAGAGAGTCCCTGACAGCTTCACTCCTGACCAGTCAGGTAAGCTATTCTTATTCCACTCAAATGTGTGTGGCTGCTGCAACAGGTGGCACACTTGTGCTCCCGGCTATTCTCCATATGTGCCAGAGGAAAAGGATCCTGAGTTTGAGACCAGCTCAGGCTACATGGTGAGATCTATCTCAGAAAAGGGATGGAGGCTGTACTCATGGGTAGAGCACTTACGTAGCATGTACAAAGAAAGCTCTGCATTTAATTGTCACCATGATAAAAGAAGGAGGAGAAGGAAGGGGAGGAAAGGAAAAGAAAGAAGAGGAAAAGGAGGAAGAAGAATAAGGAGAAGGAGAAGGAGAAGGAGAACGAGAAGGAGAAGGAGAAGGAGAAGGAGAAGAAGAAGAAAAAGAAGAAGAAGAAGAAGAAGAAGAAGAAGAAGAAGAAGAAGAAGAAGAAGAAGAAGAAGAAATGTGTTTCAATATCTGAAGGCCAAAAGGCTTGAGAAAGCAGGGCCAGGCTTTAATAGACTTTGACCAGTAAGAGTTTGCAAGTTCAGGGGCTGCTGATATAGAATACTGAAGAGACCACAGTTCAGCTAGGACCTGCCCAGAAGCCTGCAAGGAAGTGTGTACGGTAAGGCAGATGTGAATGGGGCAGATTCCAGGTGTCTAAGCGACCTATTGCCTGAAGGATTGAGTAGCAGAGGAAGATGCAGAATGAGGTTTTCGAGTAGATTTTCAGCATGTGTCTTCATGACTGGTGGAGGCTCCCTTAAGACAGCAGACAAGTGCACAGAAGCAATAGAAGGCAAGCTTCTCTGCCTGGGTGAGGGGAAAGCACTGGTGTTGAGAAACAGTATGTAGAAACAGACCTTGAAGCACGGGAAGAAACTGCAGATGATCCAATGGAGTAATCAGCAGGCGGGACTAGGAGACAAGGCCACACCCACAAGTATGCTGTTTAACAAGCTGCATGGGCCCTCCTGGGAAGACCGCTCAGGACAGCAGGCCAGGGATGGGGCTGAGTTCGGAGAGGGCCAGGGCTAAAGAAAGAACTGACTTTATTCTGAATGTCATGGGAGGTATAGACATGCTGATGCTCTTCAATTTATGAAGGAGTGAACCCCATACTCACTGTAAGTTGTAAAGATCATCCATGAAAAATGCATTTAGTACCCTCACCCTACAAATATCACCATTTAGAAACCCAGTTCACTGTACATACCAGTTGTCTGCCCTCATGATAATGTGACTGACCAGGGGCTTCTGATTATTGTCCTTGCCTGCTTCGTGAGTGAGTATTCTGCTGCATATAACTGTCCCAGGAGCAGAACCTTTGACTCTGTGTAAAACCTTCCTCCATAAAGTTGACCCATTGCTTCAAGCTCTCTTATACATATGTGTGTATGTGCATATGCATGCATATATACATATGTGTGTATGTATGTATATGCTTTAGTTTTATGAAATAGGTTTTTACTATGTAGTACAGGCTAGCCTTGAACTTACAGATCTTCTCCCTTTAGCATCTAAATGGTGGCTTTACAGGTACATGACAAAACGCCTGGTTCAGCTTTTCTTTAGAGCCTTAGGCATTTGGTTACACACTTCTCTCTTCTGAGGCAATTGCAACCCTCCCTCCCATAAACCTAGCCTGACCTCTGGTCCCCATTACAGTTTCAGCTTTACAATTTCCCACCAAGGCATCATCAGTTACTGCTCTTCTAGACTCTCCCAACTCCTGGTACTCCCCCATCTCAGCCCTGAATAGTATATGCAGAAGTTTTCTGGTTACTGGTTTGGTTTCAGGCGGAAGGAAGTTTTTGTGGCATCCCACCCTGAGCAGTGCCCAGTCAGTGCATATAATTGTTCAAGGCAAAGAAGGGGAAGGATGCATCAAGGATGATGCCTACTCACAGGAGGTGGCTCCACTCCCACAGGCTTTCAGGAATGGGCTTATGGGAGAGGGAAGAGATGACTTTCAGTTTAGGCTACATTGAGCTGGAGGCATCTGGGGGTCATCGTGGAGGAGACGCGGCGTAGGCTGTCATTTGTGGGCCTGGAGCTCAGAGGAGCAGTTTGTACTGGAATGGTCTGTTGAGAGGTGAGAGCTAAAGCTGTGGGAATGAACTTGAAACTTGATGTTTTTGATTCTTAAGTAAACAGCCAGCCAAGAACCAGTATATTTTGGAACACTGGTGGCCAAGGACGTGACAGGAAGAAGTATAGGGAGACAGTGGGAGGTGGCACCCTTTCCCAGTGGGGTATAAGGGGATCCCTCTTCTGGAACTGCCCCAGCTGTCACACACCTCTGCAGGGGAAAGGCTAGGGGCTTGCTTTAGGAAGGTCTTGCTGGCCTGAGTCCTCCTCCTATTAGATGTCACAATGTTCCCTAAGTCTTCTCTTCTGACCAGAGCCTGTGGACCCTGGTTTGCTGTGTTCTTCCCATCTCTGCAGACCCAAAACACTCCTTTCCCCCAACTTCTTCCCTGCCTTAGGCCAGCCTCTGTAATTCAGCTCTCGCCCTTTCTGAGCTGGGCCCAGAAACTCCAACAAACCTTGTGCTTCCTGGCCTGGAGATGACTCAGGCTTCCCTCCCTAGCCCCCTTAGCCCAGGCCCTGAGCCAGGTCAGAGGTGAGGCACTGGGAAGCATCTGACTCAGGAGCAGGGTGCTGGGGAGGCAGGTCCAGAGTCCTGCTCCTAGTGGTGGGTATGGGACATCCCAGCGGGAGGTACAAGTGGTATAAACAGAGGTTAGGGGAACAGCAGACAGAAATGTGAGGACTGGGGTTGCTGAGAGGGTGAGTAGGTTTGTATTAGCAAGATGACAAGCTCTTACCCTATTCATGACACTAATATGTCAACTGGGATCTTTTAATAGTGTGTGTATGTATGCATGTATGCATACGTATGTACGTGCATGCGTGTGTGCGTGTGTGCGTGTGTGTATGCATTACAGCAGTAGGGGAAGATCCAAAGCCTTGGGTGTGTGGCAAGTAGTGTTTTGAGATAGGATTTTACCATGTAGCCCAGGTTGGACTTGAACTCATGTTCCTCTTACCTCTGCCTCCCTAGTACTTGGATCATGGGTCTGCACTGCCACACTCAGCTGAGTTTTTGCTGTTATTGTTTTGTTTTAATGTGGTGGGGGATTTTCTTGTTTGGTTGGTTTCTTACTGTTTTGAGACAAAGGGTCCTACTATGAAACCAGGCTCATTTGGGGATAGTGATTCTTGTGACTCCACCTCCTTGGTGCAGCCTGAAATAGATACCTGTTAAGTTGCCAGTTGAAATCCCCTTGGCAACAGGCCAGGTGCTCTTCTGTCTAGCCATAGGACTGACATCAAGTGCTAGTACCAACTTTTTCTGTGTTACCCAGGAGTAGTAGGTCAATTTCCCTGTGCAAGCATTTGTTTGCCCATGTGTAGGATGGGAATGAAGATAACGTTTTCTTGCCTAGGTAATTGGGAGGGTTAGATGAGGGAGCACAAAGGGTGTGCTCTGTGAGAGCCGAGGGCTATAATTATATGTATATGTGTTATATTTATCAGCATGGCTAAGATGGAGAAGAAGTAGGTTGAACGCCTCTCTGTCATCTGGGGGCACATTCCCTGTTCCCATCCACTCAATCCCGTGGGATTCCTTAAAGACTTAGCTTACTGAAGGTCAGGCTTAGGACACTGGTTTCTTGTTCCGCTGGAGGCCCCTCAGCATGCTGCTTGACTCCTCTGAACGGCAGAGAAGTGTGCTCAGTGGACAGCAGCAAAGGAAAGGGGATTTTCTCCTAGTTTCTCTCCCTCCCTCTGGATGATGCGATCAAAGAAGAGGTTCACACAGAGGTGAGGCCCAAAGGCACAGCAGCACCCTTCCTAGATGTGGTGTGGGGGCAAGGGGTGGGGGAGACTGAAGAAATGTGGCCATGTGGAGGGCAGGGCCAGGGCTGGCCTGCCTGTGATCAAAGGCACGGGTGGGGCGGGGCAGGGGCTGGGGGCAAGTTCCTCACATTGCTGACGGGCTAGTCCTTTCTCTTGGTTGCCTGGATGCCTTGGTAGCTCCCAGCCCCTGCATTTCACTGGTCCTTCGTTCACTGCAGGGCTGTGTCTACAGCCACCATTCAAGCAGACGATGAATGGAGAGCAAGGTACTTTACATAGTCCTCTATGGAGTGGGCTTGGGGGACACATGCCAAGCTGAGGGCTACCTTACTCTGCTGTTGAACATGTACCCGTGGAGACACTGGCATCCTACTACTGCCCAACTGTCCCAGACACTTCACTTGCCTGACTCTAACATGCCTCCTTGTGTACTGGTGGGCAGATCTCAGTCTACTAGTACTGGGAAGCTAGCTACTCCTATGCTGTAGCATTATTGGCTGGGAACCTGTGTGCTCTCCGGGGTTGGAGCAGGTAGAGTTCAGCTGTGCAGGCCCCGGGCCAGAGGAGGATGGGCATAGAAAGAACTGCTTTTCTCTGGAGAAGAAGAAAGATATTGGTGCTACTGGGTCCATTCCAGTACGTCAGGGGCTCCAGCTGCCTATGTAACCAGGAAATGTGCATTCTAAACAATGCCCAGGCCAGCCCATCCTGATCCTTACCTACCACCCTTGGTGGGAGCCTTGGGGAGATGACTCTGACCATTGTTCCCAGAGACGGCTCACTGGGGTCAGACCTGGGCCATACCAGGGTCCTCAACTTCCACACCCTGGGAGGAGGCTCGTGATGTCCCAGAGAACATTCTTCCAGCCTTTGTTTTTGATTGGGCAGGAAGCTACTCAGGACATGATGGCTTGGGCTGCAGGAGCACTGGGGCAGTCAGTTTTCCTTTTTATTTCCTTTGGGGAGGGCTTTTGATGAGGTAAGCTGAGGTAAGGAGCAGACACTTGGCTCAGGGCCGTGGATGAAGTAGAATGGCACCACAAAATGGAAGGAAACCTAGAGTGCTCTCAGTTGCCCTACAGATCTCAGCTTCCTAGAAGTAAGATTGTCTTGATCAGGGCCGAGTCCTCTGTGTTCATAATCACACAGTAAGTATTCAACAATCATTTATTAGCCACATGACCTGTTCTGCTTTCCCATCAGATTCTTCATTCTCACATAAAAGGCTGCCGAGGCTCACAATGCTCTGTACCCACAGACCAACCTTCTTTCTAATTCTGTCTAAGTCAGTTTCTCCATCTGGACAATGGAGATGGCTATTCTTACCTCCTAGTTATTGGGAGAACTTTTTTCCAAGACACTTTTGACAGATTTTCTGGCACATAATTGGGTACTGTTTTGTTTTGTTTTCTGAGATAGGTTCTGTTATGTATCCCAGGCTGGTCTCAAACTCCTGGTCCTACTGTTTTAACCTCCTTAGGGCTGGAATTACAGATATGTGCGACCACCTTTGACTTTATTTATTATTACATCATACTCATCATTACGGTCATATCTTATAGCCTAAATTGGCTTGGAACTCATAGCCCAGTCAAGTCTGGCATATAGTTTAACTGTTAGTTCTACATTTCTTCTCTTTTCCAGGCTAAAACTGCTTGTTTCCAAAGCCTTAGAAATTCCTTCTGTCTTTTTAACCTGGCAGCAGGCACCATTCAGGCATGGTGCTGTCAGTATCCCCATGCTAAGGACAGGGAAACAGAGTCAAGGTGAGAGTGGTACACAGCAGAGATGATGTGAGCAGCATTCTGACCAGATCCTTGCTTTTTTGCTCTGCTGTTATTCTTGCTCTGGCCAGTTACACCCAACACTAGTCTGGGACCTTGAGTACTTTTCTGCTTTTCTATGAGTCTCACTTTATTCAGTTGCTCAATGAGAATATTTAACCCACTCCTTCAGGCCTAATGAAAACCCAGAGCATTAGACATGCCAGCCATGACCTACTGTCCCTGCTTCTCTATTCAGGGGCACTGGACACTGGACCTGTGGATGCCCTGAGACATCCATCCTTGTCGCATTCCTTTCCAGCAGCTGAAAGCTTAGCCTTTTTGGTCTCCTTCCAGGAAATCAAACTGAATGCACGTGAGAGAGACTTTGTTAGAGAGATAAGACTGGGTCAATTCACATTAAAAAAAAACAAAAACAAAAACAATACTAAGTCATTCCTTTAAACTACAATTAGCAGTAAATGACTTTTGACACAATGTGAAACTGATTGTTACCAGCGGGATATCACTCCTTAGGGAGAACTTCTGTATTTCTGATTACTTTTCTGATAATGTATGAATCCATGGAAATACAAGCAATGATTGGTATTGTTCTATTATCGTTGTTTTCATTCCGAAAAGTATGCAGTATAAAGGTTAAGACTGTAGGATCAGAAGGCAAACTTCTTGGGTAAGAATATTGCCTAGACCATTTCCCAGCTGCCATATAATATTGGGTATGTTAGTTGACTGTTTAGTGCCTTGGTTTACCCACCTATCAAATGGGATAACACTAGTAATAGTATATACATATGTATGTATACACATACCTATCAGTTGCTTGAGGATCAAATAAGATAACTGAATTAAAATGTTTAGCATAGTGTCTAGTTCAAAGGTCAACATCTAAATCTTGCAGGCCAAGATGGCTTGTTGCCTGTTGCCTAAGAGCAAACTTTATTGAACACAGCCATGTTAGTTTGTTTACCTATCTTGCATTATTGTTTGTGTTACTCCATCCCAGTCAAATAGCTACAACAGAGTCCCTAGAGGCACAAAATCTAAACTACCCTCCGTCTGGTCCCTTGGGGAAAAAAAAAAGAAAAAGAAAAAGAATCTGTAACCAATTCTTGTTCTCAGGCAATATTATTTTATTTTATTCTTCTAAGTTTATTTTCCCATTGTCAACATGGGGACCCAAGTCCAAGGAGAGGGAATGACTTGCCCAAGGCCACACAACTAGGATTGCATAGGACTAGGAGTACACTGAGCTCAGAAAACTTTCAAGGATACCACATTGATTACAAATTCTTTCATGTTTGGGAGTCCTTAGGCTCATAGCTTCCTAGACAAAGGATACCAGCTGCCAAGCCAAGAAGAGGCCATTTCCCTCCAGTGCCAGAGGCTGTGTCAGGTCAATGGGCATGGAACAATAGTTTTCACCACACGCAGCCTTCAGCATCCTTTCCTTGGGTCTACTGACCTGTTAGGCTGGGCTGGGGTAGCTGCCATGTTAGGCGATTAATGTTTCTGTACCCTCAGGACTCTGTTATCAACTTGCCGAACTTTCCCTTGTTCCTGTGGACTGGTCCACAGTCATTTACATTTCTCCTGGTATAATTCCCTGTGTGAGAGTGACTATGATATGATTATGTTGGTCCCCTTTCTCTTTAATCCTCTCAGAGTGCCTGGTTATCTTTAATTTTCCATCTGTTCTTCATACTAAGAAGCAAGTGGAGCTAAGCCAGACCTTAAGTGATAAGGTACATGGGAAATCTTATAGAGGTTCCCCCAGGGTTCCTGGAACACAGAAACGTGGGTCAGTCTGATGTAGAAACTGGCAAGATACTCATACAATATATATCATTGGTAGGGGCAGAGAGGGTGGTCTCTGGGGTACTTCCTCCCAGCTTGAACAGTGTAAGATTCTTGAGAGCCAGTTTTAATTGTCTCAGTAACAGTCAGCTGCTTTACCTCTGTGTTCTACATTAAATGGCATGTCATTAAATACCTGTCCTATGGTGCATAGTCTCACTGATCCAGAGGTGTCAGGGCCAGGACACATTCTACCTTAAGTGTATGTGTTTATGGGTGAGTATGTGAGCATATATATGAGGCCTTACATATATCACTGTGAGCATACACTCCCCTTGACACAAGATTTGGTAGACACTTGGGATATGGCTTTTATTGACTCTCTTGGGTTACCAAAGTGCCTGGTTCTGGGCACAGCAAGTCAGGCTGCACACAGTAGACATCTAATCAATGCTTACTCAATGGCCAGACTCAGTAGTTGTGTTCTTCAGAGAGATGTATTCTGTGTGAGTGATGTGTGCAAAATAGGTTGACTTGGGCACAGAGTGTGTGTGTGCCCTGTGAGTATGCATTGCATGTGCCACTTCAAGTGCATCATGAGTATGAGCCTACTGTATCTGTCCTCACAGAAATGAGCAAATCTAGGAGTAAAGCACTTCAAAGCTCAGGACACAAGCTTGGAAATCAGACTTGCACATCCTCGTGGCATAGCTCCCAATCCATCTAAGTGTGACTAAGGAAGGAACTATGATTAGCCTATAGGGCAGGGGGAGCATTAACTGCCACAAGGCAGGAAAAACTCCTATCAAATGAACAAACACACAGCTAGTGCCCAGCAGGTAGTGACCATTGATGGTGGTGATAGGATGTATGGAGTCTGGCTGCTGGGTAGATGTGTCATGTGTATAGTGCAAGCATGAGCATTTGTGAGTGCCTGCTAGTTTGGGTACCATAGGAAGGAAGATCTGCTAGAGAGGCTGAAAAAGTTGGGAAATGACAAGGATGACCATCTGGAAGGGAAGCTCTAAAGGCAGGGGCCAGAGGCTGCATGACTGCATAGAGAGCTGACAGAAGCTCCAAGGGTAGGGAGATCTACTAATGCTATGAGGCTCTTCTCTTGGCAGTGCAATTAACAAGAGATGAAGTGGGCAAAGAACAATTTATCTGGAGACTAAGAAAACAGTCTCCAGCAGTGAATTATAAGCATAAGAGAAAGGGGAAGGCAAGTTGGAGAGGAGGCTGAAAAGGATAAATGGTTTGCAGGGTTTCTGAGAGCAGAGGCTGCAAGGGGATGGAGGTCTGAGAAAATGAGGGGACAGGGCTCAGAAGGGGATCAAAATAAGAGGAAGGTAATAGCCTGAAGAAAGCCATCCGCTGCCACCCCAGTGGCATCCTTTCCGCCAGGCATGCTACCTCTTGTTGAATCACAGAGTCAGTCCTAGAGTTGAGTACATGGAGTCAGAGCAGAACCCCAGGGTGACCTGGGACACCTAGGAATGGGGGAGGGGGCTTCTCCTTAGCCAGGGACTCAACTGATGAGGCAGTCCCTTTCATTGCTCTCCATCATACATCTAGCTACTTGGACATCCTCTGAGGCTTCAGCTTCAGAGCCCATCTAGCCTTCCTTGTTACGGTCCAAGTGTCTTCAGAAGCTCAACTAAAGATAGTCTGTAAAGCACATGTACCCTATAGCTTAGAAGCTGGCTGTCCTTGCTGCTCTAGGCCTGGAGTCTTATCCCACAGCCCAGCACTCTGGAGAATAGACCTATGCTCCTCATTGGGATGCCTTCTTTGGCCACAGTTAAAAGAAATACCAAAGGCCCTTTATATTCCTACACTTTGGGTCTTTGCCCTCACCTTCATTATTTTCTGTCTGAAAAAGTACCATTGTCTGTAGTCCCATGAATTCAGGGACCACGATGATACCTTTCACTAATGATAAAATGATCACGAGAATGTCAATAATAATAGCATTGACAAAAAATGTAAAACAAAACAATAGCATTGTTGATGATGGTAGAATTGAGGGTGACAATAGAGGGATGATGAGGTGACAGTACTTATAATGGTTAATCTCATTGACTGGATTGAGAAGTTGCAAGGACACTAAGACAAATGGTCCGAGTGTGTCTGTGAGAGTATTTTAACAGAGGACTGACTGAAGGGAGATGAGTGGTTATGAATGTGGGTCATACTATCCCCTAAGCTGGGAGCCCGGGGGGAAATAAAATGGGGAAGGAGAGCTCACCAGTTCAGCATTCTCTGCTTACTGGCAATCATAATGTGAGGAGCTCTGCTCCACCATGTCACCCCATCTGGGTGGACTGACTCTCCTGAAGTTCCTCAAAATAAATCCTTCTTCTTTTAAGTAGACTCCTCAGGTGTTTTGGCTTAGTGACTAAAAGTCTGACACAGTGGTGTGCCGATGGCAGTGATATTAATGAATTTAGTGAGGATAATATAGGTAGTGATGGTGAGGATGAGGGTTATCTTAGAGATAGAAATGGCGTCGAGGAAGAGATGGAGGATGACAATGATAATTGCAGTGACAACAGCAGCAATGATGATGAGGGTGGAAATAATGCAGCAGATACAGTGATGGTGGTGGTGGTGCTAGGAGGTGTGGTACTTGTGAAAGAAGTCACAATGGTAGTGATTGATGAAGGTGTTAATGTTGAGGGTAATGATGGAGGCATTCTGTGATAATGGGAATGGAGTTGATGGTGATAATGGTGATGCTGGTGATTGAGATGGCAGTAAAAATGATAATGGAATGCCATTGAAACAGAAGCTGTGAAGCTTCACATTAAATTCTACATTGTACATAAGTTCATTCCACTGTATAGACTTTGAGTCTGATTAATTTTGGTGTGTGGGGGGTTCATTTTCTTATCTATTTGAAAGTTACAACAGTTAAGAATCTAATGAGTGTACTTGTTGGGTCTATCTAATATCTGCTACCTTATGTTTATCCCAATACATTTCTTATAATACCCTTGATTTTAGCACCACTGTATTTTCCACTGTCATTCTGGGGCATTTTGAAAATTAGACCAAGCAGAAAAGGCACTACAGCTGTTAATTTTTGGAAGAAAAGCTAGGAAGCCCAGTCTCATTTGTTGTTGGGAGAGTCTTACAGAGGCACTCTTCTATTCTCACTAAAGCCCAAACAGAAATGGACTGGGGAGTTTATGGCCATACCATCCTGAACACGTCCAATCTCAACTAAGCCAAGCAGTGTTGGGCCTGCTTAGTCCTTGGATAGAGAAAAGAATAAGAAATTCAAGATCAAGAAGGACACAACTGGCCATCTAGGTGAGCGGGCTGTGTAAGGTCCATACACTGAGCAGGCTTGAATCAAGAGTTGACCCTGTTGTTGTGGGGCAGAAGGAGGGACAGTTTCTGGAGCCTGATTCCTTGGTCCACCACACAAGGAAAGGATGTGAATGTGTCCTGCAGCCGGGGGTTCCATGCTCAGGCAGAGGCAAGAAGATGGGAAGAAACACCAGAATAGGGAAAAGACAAGCAATGTGGTGGTTCAGAGAAATGCTAGAGTTCTTGTCTAGATTCCCTGTGGTTCTGAGTGGGAGGTGACCCAGGATGTGGGCCTCTGTGGTACTGCCTCCAGCCCCTCATCTGCCAAAAGGCTGCCCTTCGGGGACATTTCTTCCGTCCCCCAGGCAGGCTGTGGTAAGAAGGAGGGGAGAGGAAGGAGAGCAGGAGGGGACACTTTTCTCAGTTCCCCAGAGGAATCTGGTTTCTTCCACAAATGATCAGAGTTCTTACCTCCCCCACAGTTCTCTTTTCCCTACCCTCATCTCAATTGCATGACTTCCAAAGGCCACACACTAAAGCTATGTCAGGAGCCTGTTTCCTTTAGCGACTGGATGGGTACCAAGGCAGTTGGTCACAGGTCAAGAGAAGGGGCTGAAGAATCTTCCTCAAATAACATGGGCATTGGAATCAGAAACAGGGTCAACTCTTAACTCTTTTACATACTGTGTGAATTGAGGACTAGTGATATCATTTTCTGAACCTCCGTTTCCCCTTCTGTACAATTAGTTTTATAAGGATTAGCAGAAACAACACATCTCAGCTGTCCATTCCAGTGCTTGGCACCTAGTACATGTTAAAGAAGCATCAGTCTCTTTCCCCAATCCCTACCTGTTTCAGAAGACAGTTGACATGGCCTAATCCCCTTAGTGGACTTCCACCTAGGTGCACACCTTCCTCCTTCTTATGTCTTCTGAGACTTAATACAAACAAGCAAACAAACAAGCAAAAAATAATAAAAGAAAATTCATATTTTATCATCAAATGGTCCTGGTGACCCTTCCAATTGTGGTACTGGATCTGGAGTCAGTGATGGAATTGCTTGTGTTGAGTGTGGTGATTGTTTTAGCTCTCTGGGCCTTGGTTTCCCCACAAGGATATAGGGATAATAATCCCTGCTCTGCTAGCCTTGCAGGATTGTTGTGGGACTCAAATGAGCTCATGCTTCAGGAAGTACAAAGTACAGACTCTGTGTGGGTGGTAGTAACTCAGTCTGGGAGGGAGAGGAAGAAGAGCCTTGGACCTTGGAGATTGGGTTGGCTGCCCACTTGAGAGGGTCTGCCTCCTGGGGCATATCAAAACCAAAGCATTCTGAGGTTCAGGGATATCTGGGGACATACAATTGAAGGCCAGCTGCAAGGTTTCCTCATGTTCAACTTGGGTAGAGTGGGACAGGGGGATTTCATTTAGGCCCCTTCACGTAGACCACATGTAAATACATCAATTATGAGGTTTGAGTCAACTGCCCGGGGACTACTTGAATAAGATGGCAACCCCTACAAGGCCAGAGGCCTCCCTTTCATCTTCCCACATTTTTGTCCTATTGAGGTCAGAAGTTGAGTTGACCAGTATCTGAACTTGGAAATCCTGCCCTGCCTGTCACAGGAAGCTATAGGCCATGCCTGTCTTGGTAACCTGAAGGTAGAGGTGGATTTTTGCTGAGTTGGGAGTTTTGGCAGCTCCAAGTCTGTAAGGTCTCCTTTGTTTGCAGGATGTGAATCCTGTACCTAAAGGCTCAGAGCCCCATCAGTAGGGTTTTCTCACACATATTCTTCTTTCCTTGTTCGCTAACTAGTCTATATTCACAGCTCTCACAGTGACCACAATACCTGAAAGAAACAACTCAAGGAAGGAATAGGAAGGAAGAGTTTATGTTTTGTTTTTTTCTTTGGTTCGTGGTTCCAGAAGGTACAACCTATCATGGTGGGGAAAGTTTGGTGGTGGGAGTGGCACCAGTAGTTTTGAGGCAGTGATTCTTCATAGCAAGCAAACCAGAAAGCAGAAAGCACAGACTTGTCCTCAGTTACCAGTTTCCACCAGCCAGGCTCCACAGCCTTTAAAGTGGCACCACAGCCTCTTACCAAGCACTCAGAATTCCAGCCTGTACGTGATACTTGGAGTTTGAACTGTAGCACTTGCCAGTGGTTTAGACAGTGATAATGGCATACCTTAAGTTCTTACCAGTGGGTCTCCTTCTGACCAAATTCTAATTCTCCACCCTCATATCTGAGCATCCAGGCTCAATACTCAGCCTCAGCCCCTAGCCTTGTGCTCATCTTTCAAAGCCTCAATTCCAGTCCTTGTCCTGTGCCTGTCTCCAGAGTTGGCTCCCTCTGCTTCCCTTCCCAATCCCTCCCTGTCATTTCCTGAGAGAAGAGCCTGGAGGAGCCTCAAGATCCCCCCTCCCTGCCTTTCTTTCCTCTCCACCCTACTTCCTGTCTTTCCACCACAGCCTCTCTTCTTACCTCATGACTCAGCTTCTATCTCAGGCCCCTGCTGGTGAGGCATTCCTGTGTTCCCCCTCCCAGCCACCAGTCGCCTGAACTCTGGATGATCCCTCTCCCCAACTAAGTCAGCTTGGGCCCTGCCTGGCCCCCACCTACTAAGCGCAGTCACATCAACCCCTCCCTGTGGGGTGTCCCACAGCAGCCAGCTGCTGCCTGCAGTTCATTGGTGGGGACCACATACCAGCCACCCCTGGAGCTGAGTTCAAACATGGACCTCCTAGTATGTGTTTGATCAGCTGAGGCCAAATCCACAGCCTTCTAGGAAATGGCGCCTACCTGCTCAGCTGTTCTCTGGAGCCAGCCAGGGACTTATGGCCAAATAGCCAAGGCATGAAGCAAGGCAATCTCTGTCTCTGTCCTTCTGTTTGTCTCCCTGTCTCTGTCTCCTCTGTCTCTCCATCTGTCTCTCTGTTTCTCACTCTCCTCTCTCTCGCTGTGCGTGTGCATATGCGTGTGCATATATATGACAAGAGAAGGAGAAAACAGGGAACAGTGCGTGTGTTATGCATCTGTTGGAAACTGCTAGTGTTAACTGCAGTTTTTGTTGGGCTGTTGTGCTCCAAGAATGTAGTACATGTACACTAGGTGTTGTATGGTATAGCTGTACTTTGGGAGTAGTATTGCTGTGGTATATGTGAGGAGGCGAGTGCTGGTGGTCTGAGGTCTGCTATTATCTCCACTGTGGTGGAAGTGCTGAGGTAGAGACATGTTGCAAGTGTGAAGGAGGCGCAGCTAATGGATTCTGGTGTCACAGCTCTGGTGTGTGGTGAAGACACTGCATCACTAGGCATATATGTCTGTTGGCAGCCTGTTACTGCTGTGGCTGAATCCCCAGCCCTGTTACCAGGGCTTTTAGCTCAAATGCTGCACCCTCCAATTTCAGGTGAATTGGGACCAAATTCTCATATAAGATTTTGGGCTTTCCACCCCATCCCTACCCTGCAGGTCCTCAGTTCTTGTGGTTTTGTAGAAGCCATTGGCTGACCAGAGTAGGAAGCAAAGTAAAAGCAGCAGAAAGAAAAGAAATACACAAGGGTGGGGGCGAAGTAGAGGCTGACTCAGAGGAGGGGAGGTGTTGAGCAGGCAGAGAAAGGAGGAGAGAAGCTGAGACCATTGGTGGCTTGCACACGCCTGGGGATACTCCTTTTTAGACTTCGGAGGTGCAGTATATACAAATGAGACCAGAAAGGTCAAGTTCAGTGGGGCACGGGAGGCCACTCAGACAGATCTGGTTTAACTGAGGAAATGGTGTTAGAGCTGGTGTCCACACGGAGCTGTCTCTAGGTTTCTGACACCTGGGATCCTTTCCATTTAATCTCTTGGTGGCCTAGGCTCAAGCCTCGGGTGTTAACTTTGAATGAGTCCTTTACCTTACATTCAATCAACTTGGCGGACACGCCCTTGGCAAACAGTCCTCACGCCTGGACTTGGCCTGGCATGTGCCAAGACTTGGGACTCAGTCCATTCACAGGCCAGCAGCCACATTCCTCTTCCCTTGTGTGTGCCTGTGTCTCAGCTCCACCCTCCATCTATCACTATGCTGGAACTGGCCTTTACGCATCCTTTACAGACATGTCCAATGGCCAGTCCCCAGCTCTTTTCCCCACCTCTATGCTTACCTATCACACCAAGGAATTCTTGACATTACACTCATCTTTCAAAAACCATTGTTGTCCTGTATGGGGTCATTGGGAGCTTAGCAGTAGGGGACCTAGCAGTGGGACAGGAGGGTACAGAAAATACTCCATCCTATAGCAAGTTGCAAGTGCTGCATTTAGTATGGAAAGGTGATGCGTTCCTTAGGAAATACAAGAAGAAATCTAAGAGGGATGCTGGAGGAGAGGTGGGATGCGGAATTACCCAAGTTTGGAATGGGCCTCCCAGAGGAAGCAATATTTGAACAAAGACTTTAAGGATGTAAGAAAGTAGACTTACAAGTGCCTCAGGAAGTGTGTTCAGGGCAGAGAAAACAGCTGATTCAAAGGCTGAGAGGCAGGAGGAAGCCTAATGGGACTTGAAAGCAGGTCACTGACCAATTGCTGAAGGGGGGAGGGGAGAGGGAAAGTCTTAAGATGTTGCTCGGAACCCTTTATGCTCTAGCTGTAGCTCTAGGTCCTCCTCAGCCTCTGAATCCAACCTGCAACACCTTTCCTCCCCAAATCCCTCCATTCCTCAATGTGTGTGTGTGTGTGTGTGTGTGTGTGTGTGAGAGAGAGAGAGAGAGAGAGAGAGAGAGAGAGAGAGAGAGAGAGAGATTTTGAAGTAGTGTCAATATGTAACTTATAGAGAACTTTTTGTGTGGTCCAGCCTGTCTTCAAACTCTCAATCCTCCTGCCTCATCCCTCTAAGTGCTGGGATCCCAGGCATGTACCATGCCCATCAGTACCCTATTCTTTTTGTAGATTTATCAGTAGTGCACATAGGCCTGTCTCACACACTCCTCCCACAGTCCTGTGAGGTAGGTATTTGTGTCCCCACTGCACAAAAGCAAGAACAGTAGCTGCCACTAACAGTGCTACTTCAACAATGCCAAAATATAGTGCTTGTTCATCTATCCTAAGAGCTTTATGTGCATAAAGTCATTTGATCCTCCTCCACATGCATGAGGTAGACAGTGTTATAAACCCCCATATCATTGTATTGAAATTATGGCTTACAGAAGGTTAACTCACTTTCCCAAAGTCGCACAACTATTGTAAAAGGCAAAGCCAGAATTCAACCTAGCACTCTGACTCCAGATATGTGTTCTTCACTCTGATGTTAAAAGTAAAACTACATACCGCTCAGAGTCTAGCTGACTGGCCCAAGGTAACACACACACACACACACACACACACACACACACACACACACACACA
>CAJQZJ010000071.1:738368-833720 GCA_907164525.1 Lophiomys imhausi
ACACACACACACACACACACACACACACACACACACACACACACACACGTTTCTTAAAGTTCATCCTTTCTTTCATAACAACCCTGGTTTACAACCTAGTGAGTCTACCAGTGTGACCCACATTCCTGACCTTCCTGCTTGCCTCTCTAACACTCCAAGCTGACACAGGTACTGAAGGCCTACTGTTCTCTGTGGCACTTGATTCTTAATTTAGAACATTGTCTTTTCCTCCTCCCCTCCTCCACCTATAGGTCACCACTCCAAGTAGAATCTTAGAGATTGCACAGGGCATGCCTGGAACGGCAGAGGCCAGGAAAAGAGGTTGAGCTGCTGCCAAGTGGGTGGCATTCTTCCCCCAAGGACAGTGGGAATGATCTGAAGGAGGAGCATTGTGGGACAGCCTGGAACAATCCTTGTGCAGCCTTCCTGGCCAGGGCATATATGTCTGTGAGGGTTCTGCATGCCTGCCTGTGTGCATGCGTGCGTGCGTGCGTGTTTAGAGGGTGTGTGCAGGGGTATATGAGTATTTAGGGCTCTTTCAGAACAGGGCTATCCACTGGCCCTCCACTGATGTCTTTGGCCTCAGCCTTCCCTGCCTGCCTAGAGAACACCTATTGGCCTCATTCTACACTTATGTCAGAGTTCACCTGGCCCTTCTGATTCCAACTCAACCTTCTTGGTCTTCCCTTCGTGGCTCTAAGTCTTTCTCTTAAGGCTCCAGTCCATGTTGAGGGGGAATAGAATGCATGGGGAAGAAAGAAAGCTCATATTAGCCAGGATCTTGGGCCTCAGTCCGATAGAGCTGCAGGCATTGACTGGTACCTTCCGAATGGGAAAGTTCATGATGTGGAAGAAACTCCTGTATCATCCCCCCCCCCATACATGACACAGATGACAACTGCATATCCGAGAGCACTCAGGAAAAGAGATCACCCCAACTATTTCAATAGATGGAATGGTATTCAGGGGCTTTAATCCAGGTGGTGCAGACTCCATAGACTACCTATTACTGTGGACTGGCTCTGCTGTGGATGGGCTGTATGGCTCAAGCAAGTCACTTAACCTCTCTGTGCCTTAGTGACCCCATCTGAAAGGTAGAACTGATGCTAATAGAATCCAGAGCCCAGACTTGTATGGAGGGTTAAGTAAGCCAACATATGTAAGTGTTGGGAGAGAGCTGGCCTACAGAAAGTGCTATGTAGGTGGTGGTTATGGTGGTTATGCAAGATGGTGGCTGTGTTATGCAGGTAGAATTTCTAAGTATATAAGATCCTCTGTGCTTTTCCATTCTCTGGATCGTCACCTGCTCCCAGCATCTTGCAGGGATGGTGACCTGGCTACACTGACAAGATGTCAGCAGGAACAAATAGTGGACAAGACCTTGCCAGTTCTGCCTCAGAATCCCCTACCACCTATTGCTAAGCCTCTAGAAGTGTCAGCACAGCTGGAAGCCCACCAAGCCTCAGCTCACTGCAGGCATGGCCTCAGGCTCGTCCTCTCGGCTCCCTGGATCATCCTGGCACAACTACGTGAGTGATGATTCACAAAAGTCTCACCAGCCATAGTTCATTTGGAAGGCATGAGAATCCTGGGAAAATGAGACTTTTTAAAAAAACCTTTTCTCCCCCACCTCTGCACACAAAAGTTGAGTCTCAGAGAGGTTAAGCAACATGCCCAGAACCACACAGTTAGTACACAATAGAGCCAGGATGTGAATTCGCATCTTTCTGACTTCAGGCCCACATTCATAGCTATGGCGACTAGGGCACCCCTGCAGATCTGAGAACATGTCTGACTCCCTCAGAGGAACTCAAGCCCTCAGAGAGCTGTGCACCCACTTTGGAGGGGGGAGCTGACGGTGCCAGGCACCAGGCTAAGTGGTCAATGGGGCTTTCAGTGGACATGTAGAATGGGAGATGGCTAACTAGTGGCCCACAGGCCAAGATCCACCAGAGTGCATTTAGCGCAGAGTATTTTCAGGTGGCTCCAGATGAGCCACCATGACTGCTACTTCAGGCGATTTGATAGAAAAATTGCAAGTCCCTGCTCTTCTCAAAAGAACCTGGAGTCTTGGCAGCCTTTGGCCTGCGTTCCTATGTTGCAATAGTCTTGCAGATGGGCATGGCCTGGTCACTTCGCCACAGGTCCCTGCTCCCTGTGGTCACTCCAGCTGTCCTTCCTTAGCCCACTGGTACCATTCCTGTCACTCACCCTGTTCATTCACTTGCTTGCCTTGGGACAGTCATTGGACTAGCTATCTGAGGAAGACTCTATGGGCGAAGATGGCTCTCTAGATTGTTACAGACTCTCCAACTCGCCCCTCCTTCTGCCTATCTGTATAGTCCTGCCACCTAGGTGAACAGGACACAATCCAGGAACTCAGACAGTTTCATTGTTCATAAATAAAGAGCTCTGGGGTAGGAGAGGGCATTCCTTTTGGCCATACAAAAGTCAGGAGAAAGAAACAGGAAAAAGCTGCTTTTATGCCCAAGAAAGAAAAGGACTTGGGTGAGTGGAGATAAGAGGAGAGAATGTGCAGTAAGAGCAGCAGAGGAAGGGATATGGGGGCAGTATGGGCTGTGTATGTGATCCCTCAAAATGGTTTAGCATTGCTTGATGTAGGGATGAAGGGGAGAGTTGGGGAAAGGGGTGGGAGAGAACATTGCTGATCTCAGATTTCTGATGATTCTAAAGCTCTGACTGGCACTCTGTGAAGGACAAGCTCAGTTTATTGTCACCATGGATTTTTGTGAAGCATTTATTTTTGTGAGTCATTTGTCAGAGGATTTATTTGATGAGGCTCAGAGGTTAGAATACTTGCTGAAAGCCACCCAGTAACTAGTAGAATTTCCTGTCACCACCACCCCTGCAGCTGCCTTCATACTGGGAGAAAGAGCAGGAGAGTGCCTTTGGGGACAGGGGACTTGCAGAGAGAGTGTCCTAACTTTCTCAGCATCCAATCCTGCTCATCCACCTCCTGAATAGCTTTCTACTTTGGTCACTTTTGTATCACCGTGAAAAAACACCTGACAGAAACAACAGACACAATGAGAAATTTATTTTGGCTCATGGTTTCAGGAGTCTCAGTTCACAGTTGATCGACTCCATGCTCTTGAGAAGAACATTGTGGTGCTTGAAGTAGGTAGTGGAAAACAGTTTGCTCACATCATGAAGTACTGGGAAGCAGATAACAGGACCAGAACTAATATGTGTTATAGCCTTCAAAGGCTGCTCCTAGTGACCTGCTTTCAGCTAGTCTCCCACTCCTAAAGGTCTCTCAGTCTCTCAAAACAGCCCAATTGGCTAGTGAGCAAGTGTTTCAGAATGAGTTTGTAGGGGACACTCTAGATTCAAGCCAGAATAATCTCCATCCATTTTCCCTGAATTATCTTTTCCATGTCAGTTTACCTTTCCAGTCCTCACTTCTGTCATTTCATGCCTGAGAACAGTACCCTCCTGGAGGCTCTGTTCCACTGTGTACCCTCTACTGAAGCCACCTTGATGTCTCTGTTACATACCTAGGACTTTCCTGTAAGACAGGGCAAAGATGCATCTGGAGCACAGTGATTCTGTACAAGCAGTCTGGGCTCGTGCCCTGCCTTTGGATCTTGTACTGCTGCAAAGTATGCAGAGTCTCAATTTCCTTCTGTGAAATGTGGATCCAGAGAGCCTCAACTTCCCTCGGGGCTTTTGTGAGAAAGAAAGGAGTCCATGGAATGCACTTAGAGCAGTCCCTGGCTTGTAGTAAGTGTTCAATAAATGTAGCTAAGCTTATACACTTCTACATCACCAGGACTGGCATGGAGAAGGTGCTTCATGGCTGCATGGTTGGGGAAGAGCTGGAGCATCCTAGTCCAGAGGATACTGAGATTCTTGTAGGAGGATCTAGCTGGAAGATGAGTCCATTGCTAACTGGCTGTGAAAGCCAGGGCTAGGCTCCTGGTGGCCCCCAGAGAGCCATCATTGGAAACATTGCAACTTCAGAACTAACGGCTGCTACATGTGTCAGCTCCTATCTGGTCTAGTCCTCCCCCGATAAATGTGGTTCTAATGGTCAGCTGACACCTCATTAGCCTACGTCCAGGTCCAATTGTGCCATTGCAGTGAGCAAGCAAACCTCGGAGGAGCTAGAGTCTTGGTAGGGCTGGGCCTTCCCCAGGGCCAGAGGGCCCACAACATGATACCAGCTCAGGGCCCAGTCAATGTGTTTCCAATCAGCAATTAGTCTTTAATTAATGGGGCTGTGAAATGATTGCTTTCCCGTCTGAATGGCAGCATGGGCAGGGAGCCGGCAGGAATGACCATCTGGGGAGTGTTAAGCTGGAGTTACAAGAGGAGACATAAAGAAAGGAACAAAACACCCCAATTTGGGACTAAACCATGGCCCTGGGCAAGCTGCATTGCGCCCAGCCCAGTGCCAAATGAAAGCCAGGCCCAGGCTCCTGGTGGCACCTGCCATTGACTGAGCTTTGATTTATCCACTGGGTCTGAAGATGGCTGAGAAGCTACCCTCTTGGGGCTTCAGTTTCTCCAGATGCCCCATGAACCAATACTTGGTGCTCTGAAAGGCTTGTGCCAGTGTACATGGCTTGGTGGGAAAGCTGGCCTAGTGGGCAGATACTCCTTAACATCCCAGCTGGGCCTCATTTGTAAAATGCTGATAATCATTCTTACCTCCTAGACTTGCTGGGATGGAAAAGAGTTGTGTGAACTGTCAAGTGGGGCTTTGAGCTAGGAAGTCTTGCCATAAGCTAAGACGATTCCAGGCTCCCACAGTCTATCTCTGCTTCTGACAATCAGAAGAAGGGCAGAAATGGTGGTGGTCACCACCTGGGTTGAGCAGCATGGAGTGTGTCCATCCATATCACTTTCAAAATGCCTCTGGAGTTGCTATGGTACTCATGGCTAGCAGTTGGAGGATCTAGGGGCCTGAGCACTCTACTGGGTCGGTTAACTAGCACCCAAAGGCCAGGTTCTCTTGATGTCAGAAGACACCATCTTGGTCAGCAGTCTGAAAGCCTCTCCTGACATTTAGGGTCACAGGCAAAAGAAACTCAGCCATGGCTGAGGCACTCCTAATGGACATATTCAGTCTTCTCATGGTGTTTATGGGAAGACCAAGGCACAGAGAGGTTAGTGACATGCTCAAGCCTATATACCTTATTTCTATTGGTCCTGAGCTTGGGGCCAAGACTACTACTTTGACCTGTTAGGTTGCTACTAATTTTAAACCCCATGAGCACTTCCATCTTCCTATTGATTCCACTCTTAATTTTGTTTTGAATCCACAAGCAAATCCCCTCCACCCCACTAAACCTGCTCAAGCTGAGTCCTCCGCTGTTCCCCTGAGATGCTGCCTCAACCTCCTTCTTTTGTGGCATCCTGGTGAACCTTCCAAATGCACACATTGGTTTTTCTTTCACAACTCCATATTTCTGCTGAATTAAATATGAATTCCTCAGTTTGCCATCCAGGGCCATCTACATGAAACTCCTAGCCATAATTCCAGCTTCAACTCCATCTTCCTGCTCATAAGTAAGTTTCAGCCCAAGTGGACTCAACAGAGATGAATTTCCAGCTCTGTAGAATTGTTGTGAGTTTTCAGTGAGTTTCTGTATGTAAAACCTGTGGAACAGTCTTGGCCACAGATTCAAATACAAATATGCACAACTCTAACTATGCCCAGCTCCAGAGTGCTTCCTGATCACGGGGCTGCTCTTAGGCTGCAACACTGTCTTTGCAACTCGTTCATCCCTCAGCTGCTCCATCTTTCTCTGTTCCCGAGGCTCTGCTGATGTCCTCTGCCTTGGAACCCCATCAGCACACTAACTAGTACATCCTTTCTCATAGTTGCCTACTTTCATTCAGTGCTAAGAATGGAAACCAGGGGCCAGTGTGTGTTAGGCAAGCCCTTTACTACTGAGCTACATCTCCAGTTCACAGATATTCTTCAGTAACCTAGAAGTTCCTTGAAGTCAGGTATCATGGGAGAGGAAAAAAAAAGAGTGTAGGGATAGGCATCAGGCTGATTTGAGCCTAAGTCTCAGACCTGAAACATTCCAGCTGTTCATCATTGGACAAGTGACAAAACCTCCCTAAGTCTTAATTTTCTCAACTGTAAAGTAATCCTTACTTAGCAGGGGATCAGAAGGTTGGCCCAAGAGGACAGAGACTGGCACAGTAGGCACTCTCACCCCCTCCTTTTTGTGTTAATGACTCAGAAAGGAGCCCAAGTGGCTGAGGAATGGCCTACCTCTGGCCTGAGAAATATCCCATATGTCTTCACTAGATCTAGTGTCCTGTCATTCTGTTGGCTGTGTCCTTCCCAAGCCCTCACCTGGACCAGCCTCTCCACTTATAGGTGTAAGCAGAGCTGATTACAACAATAACCCACCATCCTTATTTTTCTTTTTTCTTTTTGATCATTTGTTTTTGAGACCAAATCTCATCCTCTAACCCAGGCTGGCTTCAAATTGACTATTTAACAAAAGATTGGCAGAAATTTATGGCCATCCCATCAGCTAAGCATCTCGAGTTCTGAGATTGCAAGCATGAGACGTTATATGCACTTCTTGTCTTTCTTAAAATAAAATTCACCACTGACTGAGGAGGGGTGGCTAGCTTTGAGTCAGTGCCTTCTAGCAGTTTCTTTATAGATGCTTTCATAGGAATAACAGGGAAGAATCCCACATGGGCTCAGCTTGCCAAACCCTTACCCAGGCTGCCTCTTCAATCCATCTGTGGGCCAGCTATGCACCTCTTCCATGTTTCAGCCCCAAGTGATCACAGGGCTCCTCTTAGGCCGCAACACTGTCTTTGCAACTCGTTCATCCTTCAGCTGCTCCATCTTTCTCTGTTCCCGAGCCTCTGCTGATGTCCTCTGCCTTGGAACCCCATCAGCACACTAGTACATCCTTTCTAATAGTGGCCTACTTTCATTCAGTACTACGAATGGAACCCAGGGGCCAGTAAGACTGAGAATGACCCCATTGGTAGTCTCACCTCTCCAGGATTTGTTAGGAAGGCAAATTTGGAACAGGGAAGGTTGCATAGGAAAGTGACAGATATGGCTGTAATTCTTGTACTGTCAATGAGAGACTGGGATTCCTTGGGCCAGTCTCTTTCCCGTCTTGACCTTCAGATTTTCAATTTCTACAATGGCATATTCTAAGTTTCCAATCTCCCTAACCTGAGGAGTACACTGGCCCCTCACTGATTTTTCTGCTTCTATCCTCTCCCCCTACAATGCACTCCTGAGACAGAAACAACTGGGACTCTGCTAAAACATACAGTATATATCATGCCATGCCTCTTCTCAAAACTATCTCTTGCTTCTCATAAACCATGGTAAATGCCAAAGACATGGCAGTGATCTAAAATACATTGTATCATGGGTTTCCAAACATGGCTGCTTCTAAAGAGTTTTAAAATGCTAGTGTCTGACTCTCAAGCCCATAGGTTAAGTTTAGTTGGTCTTAGATGTAGCTTGGATGTGTGATTTTTTTAAAGCTTCCCAGGTGTAATGGTTTAATCTTTATTCTCAGCTGACTGGATTTAGAATTACCTAGGAGACATATGTTTGGATGTGTTTGTGAGTGTGTTTTCAAAGAGGTATAGCTGAGGAGTAAAGATGGTGGATGACACTATCCCATGGACTGGGATCCCAAACTGAATAAAATGGATAAAGAAGGAAGCCAATTTAGCATTAGTATCTCTCTCTCCCTCTCCTCTTGCCCTTCTTCTCCTTGTCCTCCTCCTATTCTGCTTCCTGTCTGTGGACACAATGTGACCAGTAGTTCATGATATCACTTCTATGACTTCAGTGCCATTGACAGATTATATCCTCTCAAATCATGAGTTAAACAAACCTTTCCTTAAGTCACTTTTGTCAAGTGTTTGTTCACAACAATGAGAAAAGTCACTAATACAGAAACTTGATACCAAGAAGTGGACCATTTTTTACAAACTTGATTTTGTAACCACAAAGCGTTTGGAACTTATTTGTAAGAAGAATGCGGAAGAGTTTGAAGCTGTGGGCTAGAGAATCTCCAAAAATGCTATAAGAAGAACTATATGAGCCATTCCTTGGAGATCACAATGCCCAGAGAAATGTACACAGTAAAGACCATGCCCATGGAGTTCAAAAGGGAGCAAGGATTCTATCAGGAAGTGGGGTAGAAGCCATTCATATTACAATCTAGAAAATAATTTGACTGTGTTTTGCCCATGTCCTATGAACTTGAGTGTATCTGGATTTAAAAATAATAAACATATTTATTTTGTGGAGGAAATTTAAATACAGGATTCACGCTTTGGCATGGTTATGGCTCATTTCACTTACTCAGATTTACAACGAAAGAGAGCAGGAAGACATGAAAGATGCACACTTTGGAAAGAGAAGGAGCTTGAACCAGATTAAAGTTGATAAAACAAGTACATAGAAATCAGCTGTAATTGATAGAGATATTAGCACCATTAAAAAGAAGCCCCTTAATCGATACTAGGAGAATGGGAAAGGTTCCCCCAAGGGCAAAATCCTACCCACCAAAGGCACTACCTTGTAAACATGAAAATTCCTTTGAGTGGGGAGCCTGGATTGAGAATTCCACATAAGGGTTCCCTGATCAGAAACAGCTGTCTAGGGAAACATTTTCCAGTTTCAGTGGCAAAGACACCCAGGACCATTGTAGCTGTATTCCACGGGAGACCAGGCTACTTCTCAAGCTGGCAGCAGAACTTAGCATCATGCATATGGTGGATTCATGGGTGGAAAGTTATGGTTAAAAGTGATATGTTTGGATGTCAAATTAAGGGGTAGACTTGAGATGGTTAATTTTCATTATAAACTTGAGTGGACTTGGAATCACCTAGGAGATACACCTCTGGGGAGGTCTATGATTGTTTTTAAAGAGAAGTTTGATTGCAGGGGAAAGACCCAACCTGATAGGGTTCCCACTTTGAATAAGAAGGCAAAAGGAGGAAGCCAAAATGAACACAAGCATTCGTCTTTATGTTTCCTGAAGGTAGACAGAATGCAACTAGTTGCTTCATACACCTGAATTCTATCAAAGTGTAAGCCAAAATAAATCTGTCCCCTACTAAGTTGATACTTGTCAGGTACTTGGTCATAGCATTGAGATCAGTAACTAAATTGAAAATCACTGCCCATAGGATCTGTCTCCACCACTACCCTGACCTCTCTGAATTCTACTACCCCTTCCTTTCTGACTTTGTGGCTTGTGCACTCTCTCTCCCTCCATCCCCTCCCACTACTCTGTTTCATCTACTTCTCTTGCTGCTCCTCAAACACTCAAGGCACACCACCACTGTGTGAGTGCCTTTGAGTTTACTGTCCCCTTTGCTTGGGACACTTTCTCTCTTGTCATTAATATGTCTATCACCCTCACTTCATTCAATGCCTGCTCAGATGTCACCTTCTCAAAGAAGGGTTCCTAATAGTCCCCCCTAAAGTACTTCTGCCTGTCAAGTCCATTACTCCTTCATTTTACTTATAGTGTTTTTCTTTTCCTTTTTTTCTTTTTTGTTTATTTATTATGTATACAGTATTTGGTCTACATATATGCCCAGGCAGATCTTAATGTAGATGGCTGTGAGCCACCATGTGGCTGCTGGGAATTGAACTCAGGACCTTGGGAAGAACAGCCAGTGCTCTTAACCTCTGAGCCACCTCTCCAGCCCCCTACTTACAGTGTTTTTCACTACCAGGCATATTATTTATTCATTTGTGTGATTATTTGCAACTCTCCACTAAGAATTCAGCTTCATGAGGGGAGGGGCTTTGTTTTTCTTGTTCCTGTATCCTCAACATATACAATAGTGCCTGGCATATAATAGACATTTAATAAAACTAAGTTAAATAGACAGACAGACAGACAGATGCAATGGAAAATCAGCTTGAGAATTAGGCCCACATAGATTGGAATTATCATATTATTCTATGTGTTTAGTTTTCAGCAAAATTTGAATGTGCAAAGAAACTCAAAGTGTGGCTTATACACAGGAAAAAGTCTATAGAAAGTGTCCCTGACGAAGCTCAGATATTGGACTTATCAAACAAATAGTTTTGTAATATGACCAAATAAATTTTAAAAATAACTAAACATTCCTAAAGAATTTGAAATTTAACTGTGAGTATATAACTATCTGGTCTCCACCCACATCAGAGACCTGAGAAGGATAAATATATCTGATTTTACAGGAAGTGCAGAGTCAGCAGCTTCCAAAACTAAGAAATGACAGACAACTGGCTGCCTAGACAGTCCCGAATTTCTCTCCATACATAGAGCATCTGTCTTCAGCCTCTTGGCCCTGGATCTCTGACAGACATTAATTGTAAGCCAGGAATTATGAAGGACTTGTCTACCCTGTCTTGGCAGAGCTAGGCTGTCGACTTACCTGCTTCCAAGTTTTGTTCTTTTTGGACAGCATTCTGTCTACAGTTGTTTAGGAACTAAAAGGACGTTCTAGGTTTAAGAAAATGTTTTTAAATTGGTAATGCAAGTTAGGATGGAAATTGAGATAGGTATAGAACTTTAAACTCATGGAGATAGTTGGATAATAGAGTATTGATGTTGGTTTCTGGGTATGTGTGGATTGGACATTGGGAATGTATGTTGTGCCTTGTAATTTTCATAATTGTGGATTAATTATTCAAAAAAGAATTATGAGTTCTGTGGAAGGGGGAGAGGGTGGGAGGGTGGGTCCAGGAGGGTGGGGCTAAGAGGGGTGGATTGAGGGGACTATGTTGGAGATGTAACTTGAAGTAATAAATAAACATAAAAAATAACTAAGTAACTATGGGAAAAATTCCAACATCTCACTAAACAGGGACTATAAGGATTACAGATTATATAATAGAACCAAGTAGAAATTCTTTAAGTATGAAGTAAAAAAGTGAAATGAAAAATTTACTACAGTAGGCTGAGAATGTGGATCAGTTGGTAGTATGTTTGCCAAGAATGACTGAAGCCTTGAGCTTGATCCTCAGCACCACATAAACTGAGTATGGTGGTTCATAGCTATAAATCTTGCACTTCAAAATCAGAGGCAGGAAGATCAGGGGTTCAAACTAAATAGTCAGCTCAAAGTTGTCCTGGGCTACACAGCAATCTGTCTCAAGAAACCAGGAAACCATTTCAGGAAGTTAATGGCATATTTGAATTGGTAGGCAAAAATTATAAAGAAATTTGAAGGTCAAGTAATATTTTCTATCCAGAAGAACAGGAAGATAAAAGAATGAAGAAAAGTAAATAGCCTTAGAGGCTCATGGGAAACCAGCAGCAACATCAATTTATTCATGTTGGGAGTCCTGGAATGACAGATGAGACAGACAGTATCATAAAGGATATTTGAAGAAATAATAGCTGAAAACACCCCATATTTAATTAAGAACAATAATCTACACATCTAAAAGGATCAATGAATTAAAAGTTAGATAAACTTAAAGATCTGCTTATCTAGACACATTATAGTGAAGGAGTTATAAAGTAAGCCCAAAGATAGAATTATGAAGGCAGTAGAGAGAAATGACTCATTACATTAAAACAATCCTGAATAAGATTGATAGTGATGTCTAATTAAAAACAATAGAGGGCCAGAGTGGAGCACGATTACATAGAAAAGGCACTGGAAGAACTAAAGCTTTCAACTGAGAATTGTATATCCAGCCAAGTGATCCCTTAAAATTAAAGAAAGCCAAAATATCCCAATATACACAAAAGTAGAAAGAATCCATGATCATCTGTCTTGTCTTATAGGAAATGTTAAAGACAGTAGTTCAAGTGTAAATGAAAAGAGACTAGATAGTAACTTGGATCCATATGAATAAAGAACTCCAATATTCTTCCAGTGTTTTTCCTCCATCAGATTTAAAAGACAACTTAAAGTGGACATTAAAAACCTGGATTTATGAGAATTCAGTACATAATTACACACATATATATACATATATATATGATTTTTAAAAAAGACTTTATTTTATTTGTTGTTGTTGTGTATTAGTGTTTGAATATATGTCTATGGAGTACATGTCTGCAGGCCTGAAGAGGCCAGAAGAGTGCCTCACTTCCCCTGTAACTGGCATCACAGATAATGGTAAGCAGAAATGTAGGTGCTGGAAATTGAACACAGGTTTTCTGGAAGAGTAGTCAGTGCTTTTTAGCTGCTGAGCAATACCTCAGGGAAGGTTTTTTTTAATGTTCATTTATTACTTCAAGTTACATCTCCATCAGAGACCCCCCCCCCCCCCCCCCCCCCCTTCTCTCAGAACTCATAATTCTTTTTTGAATACTTAGGTCTCAGTTATGAAAATTATAAGGTATAACATACATTCCAAATGTCCAGTCTGTACATAATTTTCAACTGGTATTAATATTCTATTATCCATCCATCTCCATGAGTTTTTTTTTCTTTTAAAGATTCATTTACTATGTATACAGTGTTCTGTCTGCAGGTATATCTACAGACCAGAAGAGGGCACCAGATCTCACCACGGATGGTTGTGAGCCACCATGTGGTTGCCGAAACTGAACCCATGACCTCCGGAAGAGCAGCCAGCGCTCTCAACCGCTGAGCCATCTCTCCAGCCCCATCTCCATGAGTTTAAAGTTCTGTACCTAACTCAGTTTCCATCCTAACTTGCATTACCAACTTAGAAAGTACAAAAGTAGCTGGAGGTATATAGTTCAGTGGTAGATCATGGCCTAGAATACATGAGGCCCTGTGTTGCACCCCCAGCACCACCACAGCAAGAGCATAAAGTAATAGGGAACCAAAGGAGATTTATAGTGCATACTATTGAAACTGTATTAATCCCCAGGCAATCAATAAGGGAATAACTCTAAAAAGATAATAAAAGAACTGACAAGGGACTAAAATGGTATTTTAGAAAATACACATTTAACACAAAAGAGGTAGTGATAGAGAAGCAGAAATAAAATAGTATGTGTAGTAACCAAGTGGCAGATACAAACCCTGTCATAGTAGGAATTATATGAAAGGGTATACACTCTGTCATCCAGTTATATTCTGTGTGCTCAAAGCACACTTTTATTTGTGTAGGAGGGGGGGATTGGATGTGCAGTATTGGTCATGCTAGATAAGTGCTTACCTTCTCAATTAATATTCCCACCCCCATTTAAATATTTTAAGATATGGTCTTACTAAGTAACTGAAGTTGGACTCAAACTTGCATAGACTTTTGAGTAGCTAGGATTATAGATATGCACAATTATGCCCAGCAAATATTTTAGATTCTAATGTCACTAAGTTGAAAGTGAAAGCACGGAGAAAAATATCATGCAAGCAGAACTAAGAGAGAACTGAAGTGGTTTGGTGAGTATAACACAAATAGACTTTAAAGCGAAAATTCCTCTAATAATAAAGAGAAATAATGTATAATGCTAAAAAGGGCAATACATCAGGAAGACATAGCAATTATACACATAGATACATCTAAAAACAGAGCCCCCAATACATGAATCATTTTTGACAGATAAAAGGAAAAACATAATAATACTTGAATACTTTAATACTTTACTCTCTGTATCAGATAAAATCAGATGAAAATTAACATGGAAATAAGACTTAAACAACATTATACTTGTACTTGAACTAGCTGGGTACAATGATGGACACTTTTCATCTAAGCACTCAGTAGGCCAAGGCAGGAAGATCACAAATTTGACACTAGGCTGACTTACATACTGAGATTCTGTTCCCCAGAATGTACTAGACTTGACAGACATCTTTATAGCACTGCCCAACAAGAGTTAACACACCTTTTTCTCATGTGCACATAAAATATTATCTAGCTAGATTATATTCTAGGCCATAAAACACGTCTTCATATGCAATTTTAAATGATCAAAACAATGGAAAGTATGCCCTACAAACACAATGGAATGAAATTAGAGACCCTTAACAGAAACTTGATAATTTCACAAGTATGTGCAAATTTAACAGCACAATCCTAAGAACTAAAGAGTCAATAAACTCACAAGGGCAACTGGAAAGTTGTTTGCGATGAGTGAGAGAAAAGCATAGGATCCTCAAATGAAGGCGATGCTTCAACATTTACAGCTGCAAAGCCCACTGATTAAGGTAGAAAGAAGCTCATATCAATAATCTAACTTTCCAGGTTAATGAAACCAGTTAAAGGAGCAAAGCATGCAGGAACAGAATGGATGAAATTAGAAACCTTGGTTGGGACAGGCTTGGTGGCGCATGCCTTTAATCCCAGCACTTGGGAGGCAGAGGCAGGTGGGTCTCTATGAGTTCAAGGGCAGACTGGTCTACAGAGTGAGTACCAGGACAGCCAGGGCTACACAAAGAAACCCTGTCTTGGAAAAAATAAAGAAAGAGGGAGGGAGGGAGGGAAGGAAAGGGAGGGAGGGAGGGAGAGAGAGAGAGAGAGAGGGAGAGAGAGAGAGAGAGAAAGGGTGGTGGAGATAAACAAAATAAGGAAATAAAAAATATGAAGAATATTAAAGAAGCTAAACTTTGGTACTTTGAAAAGACTTTTTTAAAAAAGCTGTAACCTTTATTTAGACTGAATAAACAAGAATGAGAAGCCTCAAATGGCTGGAATAAAGAATGATAAAGAATACATTACTACTAGCCTGGCAAAAATGAAAATAATCCCACAGTAATACTATCAGCAATTACATGCTAACAAAGGAAAGATTCTACTTGGCAAATTGGAAAGACTTCTATAACGACACTACTGAAACTGACTCTGGAAACCCAAGAAGGCCACAGAAAAGAACAATTAGAACTACTAAGTTACATACCAAGATTAAAGGACACAAAATGAATAGATTTTATATTTATGCCTTTGCAGTGAGAGCCTAAAAATAGAACTAAGAAAGTAGTTTCAATAGCTGGATATGGCAACAGGTTCTTGTACTTGCCTACAGGGGAGGCTGAGGCAGAAAGGTCACATGGGCCTGGAAGTTCAAGTCCAACCTGAAAAATATAGAGAGCCTCCTCCCCTCAAAGAAGGAAACAAAGCAATGGTTAGGGTTAGTGGGGTTAGGGGCTTAAATGAGGAAAGAACACAATTCTATCTACAATAGTGTCAAAAGAATGTAATGCTTAGAATATGTATGCAGGGGGCAGGGTGGAGCCCAACAAAACACTGAATCAAATTAAATAAGACTTAACCAGAAAGCCAGGAACACGATACTGTTCTGATAGCAATATTCACAAAACTCTTTCACAAATTACACCAATCCCTAATCAAAACCCAAGCTACACTTTCTCTTGGAAAGTGGCTAGGTGATTTTTCACATTCATATGGGAATGCAATAAAGAAGGCTATTCAAAGCAATAAACAATTATAAAACAATTTGACTTTTTGAAGCTTTCTGATTTCAAGCCCTGTACAAAGCTACACAACTGGACTGTGTGGTACTGGCTCAGAGGTAGAGAGAAGAGCCCAGGAGGACTAAATCTAGGGATAAACTCACACATATATAAAACCTGTGATAAGAGTGACAAGATTGCTGGTTGAGGGCATGGGTGATGACATGAACGAGGGAGAGAGGCCCTTCATCCCTTGCCATCTATGGCAGGCAGGAGAGCTGGCCCCAGGGCCATGAGAGTGGGAGAACCGGCCATGTCCTTCACTAGCTGCAACACCTGGGAGAGCCAGGCCTGTACCTCCCCTGGGCAGCGGGGTAGAGTTAGCCCTGGTGGTTGGGTGGTTGCCTGTGAACCAGCAGCCCAGAGGGCATGATAGCAGGAGAGTAGGCAGGCTGACCAGCTCACATCCCTCTGAGGCCCAGATCTAGGTATTTGAGTTGGCCCACCGCAACATCTATCCAAACTGTGAACTGCTAGAGTGCCTGAAGGGGCTGGTCCTACACACCCAAAACTATAGGATCTCTACGACACAGGGCAGCAAGGGGATATCTGAGAGGAGTTCCAGTGAGTTTCTAGTATCAAGAGTGTAGCAGAAGCCATAGGCCTCAAACCACACCAAAGAGTCAGTGCAATGAATATTTGCAAGTAAAAAATGTGGGCAAAAGTGACGCACTGTGACACACTACAGCTTCCACAATGAGATTTTTTTTTCTCTGTTGGGGGGACTTGCAAAGTGGAGGGCAAGTATGAGGGGAGCGGGAGATAAGTGGGATTGGGGTGCATGATGTGACATTCACAAAGAACCAATAAAAAGTTAGAAAAGCAAGAGTGACAAGAACATCCAATGGGAAGCGAGTGGTCTTTAAACACACAGTACTGACTAATGGATACTAATAGGAGTATGGAAGGAATTTGAGTCTCTACCTCACACTATGAAGCAAAACCAGACATAGCTTAACTTCAAGGCTACACAGTCAGACACAATATCAAAAATAATTATCTCAAAATTACCAAAGGCCCGAGATTTAAAGGACAAAATTAAGAAATTCTTATTCTTAGAAGAATACACTGTATTATATATTATACATTACAAATTATCATATTAACCTTAGATTAGACAATGGTTTCTTAGGTATGACACCAAACCATAAGAGAAAAAAGATAAAGTGGACTTTCAGAGAAAGATGCCCGTGCCTCCCAAGTGCTGGAATTACAGGAGTGTGCCCTTATGTACCACTTATTGGCTTGATTTTTAAATAGTAAATGATTCAATAGACATTTATCTGAAGAAGATATGTGACTGGCCAGTAAGCACATAAAAAGTGCTCAGCATCATTAATTGTGAAGTACAAGTCAAACAATGATCTAGCACTTCACATTCACACCTTCTTCAAAAGGTAACATAACACATGTTGAAAAGAATACGGAACCATTGTACTTTCCCGATGGGAGTGTAAATGGTGCAGCCTCTTTGGAAAATGGCCCAACTATTTCTCAGAATGCTAATCATAAATTACCATATAATCGAACAATTCTATTCCTTGTGAGTATACTAAAGGGAACTAGAAATGTGTTTGTGCTAAACTTGTACATGCATGTTTCTTGGAGGAGAATTTATAATGTCCCCAAGTGGAAACAGCCTTTGTGCCCATCAACTGATGAATGGATAAAGGTTTGATATATATGCATGAGGAAATACAATTTAATCAAAAGTAGTCAATTTAGCTAGACCTTGAAAATGTTATACTGAGTGAAAGAAGTCAGTTAAGAGACCACAGATTGTATCATTCTATGTGGATTGTTCAAAATGGGAAAATCTACAGAGATGAAAAGTAGATTGGTGATTTCCAGGTATTTGGGGGAAAATAGGGTGTAACTGCTTAAGTGATACAGAGTCTCTTTCTGAAGTGGTGAAAATGTTCTTAGAATTGGATAGTGATGGTATTTGTGAAGCATTGGGAATACACTGAAAATTGTACATTTAAAGGCTGAATTGCTTGGGTTAAATGCCATTTCTCAACAAACATCAAATAAGAAATGAAGAGCACACGGGGAGGTTATACCTATCCTTTATCCAGTGTTCTCTGATCTTGCAAATCATAGTAAAGCATCAATGGCAGGAATATGACAGTGTTACAGCATGCAAACCATAGTTTGATGTCATTTTATCACACATAGTTTTGCATAAACACAACTACAATCAGGACATGAAACTTCACTACCAGAAAAATCTTCCTCATGGTACTTCCTTGTAGTCACAGGCCTCTTCTCCCCACTATCCATAATCCCCAGCAGCCACTAATCTACTCCCTAACTCTGCAATTGTGTCATTTCAAGAATGTATATAAATAAAGCAATACGGCATGTGACCTTTGCAATTGGTTTTTATTACTGAGCATAGTTCCCTGGAGATATATTCATGCATGGATCAAGAGTTTGTTTCTTTTTATTGATGAGCAGCATTCCATAGTATGACTGTACCAGTTTATTCCACCACTTACCTGTTTACGGTCATTTTTTGGTTTTTGGTCTTGGGCTGTTGCAAATAATTCTGTTATGAATGAGAAATCATGCACAGGTTTTCTGTGTGGATAATTTTTCATTTCTCTGGGATAAATGCCCAGGAGTGTAATTGATGGGTTGCATGGTAAGTACATGTTTAGTTTCTAAAGAAACCACCACATTATTTTCCAGAGTAGCTGTAACATTATATATTTTCATACCAGCAATGCAAAAGATTTAGTTTACCTTCATTCTTGCCAGTGTTGTGTCTTTCAGGGGATTGGTTCACTTCGTCTATTAAATGTGCAGGCACATGTTTGGTTGTTAGTATTATTCCTTCATTATGATGTTCATGTCCATGTGATGTTTTACTGAATGTCTCCACTTTCATTTCTGATACTGGTAAAATACTTTATGTCTTCTCTTATTTATGAGCCTGGATAGAGGCTTATCAATTTTGGTGATCTTATAAAAAAAGAAAAACTTTTGATTTTGTTGATTTGCTCTACTGATTTCATAGTCATTTCCACTCATTTCATAAATCAATTTAATTGATTTCTGCTTTAATTTTATTTCCATTAGTTTGTTTTCTTTTCAGTAAGGTGTAAATGGTTGCCCTTTGATTTTTCTAATGTATGCATTCAGTGTTATGAAATGCATATGAGCACTGCTTCGGCTATCTCTTACACATTTTGATAAGTTTTCTTTCATTTTTATTTGTTTTAAAATATTTTTCTTTAGTATATGCACTAGATATATTAGATGTCTTTAAATGACATTTTAAAATAATGGTTTAACAAAATTTACAAAAAGTAACACAAGTAGAAAGTTCAATGGCTAAAAAGTAAAGAAATAAAATTTTCATTTTAAAATCCAATTGTTAGATGGCCTTGTGTCTATGTATGATCATTATTATTGTGTTATTGTTGTGTGCTTTTTGGACACAATTATGAAAATTATAAGGTATAACATACATTTCCAATGTGCCATCCATATGTATTTGGCATCTGATATTAATATTCTATTATCTATCTATCTTGATGAGTTTAAAGTTCTATACCTAACTCAGTTTCCATCCTAGCTTGCATTACCAACTTAAAAACATCTTCTTAGATCTAGAACATCCTTTTAATTCCTAAACAACTTAAAATTTAAGTGTGAGGATATAACCATCTAGTCTTCAACCACATCAGAGACCTGTAATGCTCCTGGGAGTTTTCTCTTTGCCTTATGTGTTATTTAAGAACATCATTTAATTCCCAAGTATTTTGGTATTGAACTCATTATCCTCTTGTTTTCAAGCATGTGCCATGATGTCTGGCCTTCTGTTATCCATTTCTAGTTTAATTCCATTCTGGTCTGTGAACAGACACTGTGTAATAATTTCTATTATTTTAAATCTACTGCAATGTAGTCCAGAGAGTGATCTGATTTGTGATTGTCCATGTGAGCTTGAAAAGAATAGGCTGGTAAAGCAGTCTATAGAAGTCTATTATAGCAGCTGGTTAATGTTGTTAAGTTCAACTATTCATAATGATTTGCTTCCTGGTAAATGCATCCATTTATGATAAGGGAGTATTGAAATCACAAGTATAATATGAGTATATGCATTTATTCCTGAATTTCTATCGGATTTCACCTTCCATATTTGACACTCTGTTTGGTATAGACACAGAAAGAGTTGTTATGTCTTCTTGGAGAATTGTCCCTTCACTGTGATATACATGTGGTTTGTTCCAACCAAAACCTATGTTGAAATGAATTGTCAATGGTATGGTATTGAGAAGTGATGAGTTCCTTGAAAAGTATTGCCATCACAGAGGCTTCGTTTAGTATGTGGAGATGAATGTAGTCATCACAGAGGGGGCTAGTTATTTTGAGAGCAGATTGCTTTAAAATGAGGCTGACACCTCCCGTACTCTCTCCCACAGATGCACTTCTACTGTGAGTCGCTCATGAGAGGGGGAAGAGATGCTGGGTGTATCTCATGGGCTTCTAGAATCACACACTACCTGAACAGGTTTTCCTTATGAATCTCTCAGCCTTAGGTATTCTGCTAGAGCAAGAGAAATATGGACTAAGACACAGTCTAATTATTTAACACTCATCACTATTCTCCATGTGCATCCTGGTCATCACGTGTGCATGTGTGCTGATGGCTCACAAGCATGTGCACTCAGACTGTTCACCTTTGTAGGATGGGGAGAAGACAAATAAACTGGATCCTTTAAGAGCAAGCATATGGCAGGCTCTCAAGGATCCATCTCAGCTTTGTGGGATCTAAAGAGGTGTAATACCTTGAGCTCAAATCAGGATCCTTTTCATAGCTTGTACTTGTCCCTAGATTTGATCCTAGCACTGCAAAAAATTCTTTGGAAGAATAGACACATATGAATTTCCTGGAAAAAAAACAAAAAATAATTGTTGTAAGGTAGTTCAGATAGTTACAGAAGTACAGAGAAGACAATCCAATGAAATGCAAGTCATAAATTAAGAAATTAAAGAATTTTTTTTTTCTGGAGCTGACTAATACAATGGGTAAAATCAAAACAACAATATCCTTGGAATGACAACAGTGAACTTGATTGGATAGAAAAAGATGTGGGAACTTGAAATCTGGTCCATTGAAGTTTTCAGGTCTGAAGAAAAATTAAATCAAAGTGTGGCCAGAGAAATGTCTCAGCTGGTAAAAGTGCTGGCCGCACAGCCCCGACAACCCGAGTTTAATTCTCCAGAGTCTACATTAGAAGGCTGCCAGTGGCTACTGCACCTGCAACCACAGCTCCAGAATTCTTACAGCGTTATGGGAGACAGAGGCAGAATACACTACAAGTCCACAAAAGCAGTCCAGGGGCAGAGATGGTGAGGGAGAGCTTGCTTCAGAAACAACATGGAAGGTGGTGAGCTACTTTTGCATGGCAGTCCTCTGACCTCCTCATACATGGCATCACGTTTGGTCGCCTGCACACACACACACACACACACACACACACACACACACACACACACACAATATGTGAATAGAAATAAAAGTCTAAAATTAAATCAAAATCAAAAGTCATGATTTGTGGGCTAGCACCAAGAGACCTAAGCATATGGTGATGAGAACCTAAGGAGAAGAGACGTAGAAGAGGGCAGGAAGTTTTAATTAAAGAAATAATGACTGAGAACTCCCCAGATCGGAAGAGAGATATAGACATCCAGGTACGCGAAGCTCAAAAGTCTGTCTCTAAATAGGTTCAATTCAAAGATTTCACCCAAACACTTTATAATAAAGCTGTCATAAACCAAAGATACAACACTTGGAAGCAGCAAACAAGGCTTGTCACACACAAAGGAGCCATCATTAAGTTACCAGTGGATTTCTCAGGAGAAACTTTGAAAGCCAAGAGAGAAACACATGATATACTCAAAGTACTTAAACAAAACAAAACAAAACAAAACAAAACCTTACCAACCAAGAATATTTTACCTGTCAGAGTGTTCCTGCAGGGATGAAGAGAAGTTAAAGACTTTCCCAGACAAACAAAAAGCTGAGTTCATTGGTCATTACACCAGCCTTACAAGAAAAGCTTAAGGTAGTTTTTCAAGCTGAGGCAACAGGATCCTAATTAGTATGATGAAAATAGAAGGTTCACCAGAGAATGGTGAGTACTTGGCCCATATCAGAAGACTCTAATGCAGCTATGGTAGCATGTAAATCAGTTTTAAATTATAGTGTAAAAGGTAAAAGTGAGTCTTCAAAGTAAGTTTTACACTTGCAAAGGTAGGTAAAGTGTCACACAAGCATGAGGACCTGAGTTTGGATCCCCAGCACCCACACAGAAAGCTGAGTGTAGTGATGCACTCTCGCAATAGCAACACTATAGTGTCATAAACTGGGGTAGGGGGTTGGGGAGTGGAGGGGTGGGGGGATTGGGGGTGGAGGGTCCCCATGGTTTTCTGACAAGCAAGTTCAGCTGAATCGGTGATCTCCAGGTTCAGTGAGAAACTGTCTCAAAAAAGAAGGTGGAAAGTGATTGAGGAAGATCAACTTTTGACCTCCACACATACATAAACACAGACATGTGTATCCACATATACACAAATAGCACACATACACACGTATGTACATCTACACACAAGTACTATGATAATTTATTAGTGTGTCCCAAGTATAAAAATAAGTATGTTTGACAAATTTTTTAAAAGGTATGCCAAGTAGAGTGGCACACACCTGTAATTCTAGGACTCAGGAGGTAGAGACAATAGGATTGTAAGTTCAAGGTCAGTCTGGTCTACCTAGAGGGTTACAAGTAAGCCTAAGATAAATAGCAGGGTTCTGTCTCAAACAAATACACACACAAAGGGCAAAATAACTAGCAAAGTAACTTAAAATGTGTGTGTGAGGCCATGTTTCTGTCAGCTTAAAAATACTCTTAGATATTATGGGAATCCTATGGATGTCATATGATAATCACAGAGCAAAAATCTGTAGTGTACAAACAAAAGATAAAGGAGAAAGGAATGAAAACAAGTTAGTACATAAGATACAAAAATTTACAAATATTACATAAAATAAAAAATCCAGAAAACAGTGAACAAAATATCAGTAATAATTCCTTACCTATCAATTTAATTTGATTTAATAACTCTTAAAATCTCTAATCAAAAGACAAATAGTAGCAGAATGGATTGAAGTCAATATACAACTATATCCATATGCTACTTACAAAAAGTCCATTTGGGTTTGAAGGGGACAGATAGGCTGAAGGTGAGATGATAGAAAAAGGTATTCCAGTCAAATTCATACAAAACAGAGTAGACATAACTATACCTGTATCACACAAAATATGCTACACATTTCTAAAAGCATAATAAGATATGAAGAAAGTTACTCTATGATGATAAAGAGGTCCATTCAACTGGAGTATATAATAATTATAAATTTGTGTGCAACCAATGCCAAAACACCTAAATATATAAATCAAATATATGAAGAAATCAGAAGGAAAAAGTAGACAATACAATAAAGGAAGGACTTTGAACTACTCTGCTTTCAATCATGGATAAATCATCCACACAGAAAATGAGTGTGGAAGCATGGGACTTTCACTATATTTTGGAGCAAATGGATATAACAGACACATACAGAACATTCCTCCCAACAGCAGCAGAATACATATTCTTCTGAGGCTCACAGAAGACATTCTCCAGGGTAGATCATATGTTAGGCCACAAAACAAGCTTTAACATATTTAAGAAGATTGAAATAATATCAAGTATCTTTTCCAACCACAGTGGTATGAAACTAGAAATCAATAACAGGAGGAAAGTGGAAAATTCACAAATATGTGGAAATTAAATACACTTCTGAGCAACCAATGGGTCAAAGAAGAAATGAAAGGGGAAATAAGAAATATCTTGAGACAAACAAATATGGGAGCAGAACTTACCAAACCTTACAGGTTGTAGCAGCAGAACCTTAAGCGTGGCATATACATTGATAAACACCAAGGAAAAATAATCTCAAATAAACAATCTAAATTTATATCCCAAGAAAATGGAAAAATGACCAAGCTAAGCTAAAATTCAGCAGAGAGAATATAAGAACAAAGACCAGAGCAGAAGTAAGTAAATGAAAGTGTTGAGGAAAGCAACAGAGTACAACTAAGGCTTAGTTTTGCTGGAGATAAACAAAATTGACACATTTCAGCCAGAAATCCTAAAGAAAAGATGAAAATTCAAAATGAGAAGTGAAAGATCAGACATTCAAACTGAGAACACAGAAAAACTAAGGATCACAAGCCACTATGATGAACAAGTATACACAAACAAGCTGGATAGCATTGAACAAATGGGTTAATTCTTAGAAACATATGACCTGCCAAGACTAGGGCAAAAAGGAGTAGAAAATCTTGACAAAGCAGTGATGAGAAAAGAGGCTGAATCAGTAATCAAAACTCCAAACAAAGAAAGCCCCAAGTAAGACGGCTTTACTGTTGAATTCCAACTGACATTCAAGGAAGCATTAATTCCAAGTCTCAAACTTTTACCAAAAGTTGAATGCAGGAACATTTCTGAATTCATTATATGACACAAACATTTCCCTGATATGAAAGGCAGACAAGGACACTGCACAAAAACAAAATTCCAGACCTGTATAACCGATGAACACAGAAGCAGAACTTCTCATGAAGGCACTGCCAAACCACAGTCGTCAGCACTTTGTAAGTCCACACCGTGATCATTCTGGGTTTCTCCCTGAGAGGAAGGGATACCCAACATATATAAATCAATAAACCTCCTGTATTAATAAAATGAAGAAGAATCATAATTGGGTCATCTCAATAGATGTTGAGAAAGCTTTTGAAAAAAATAAAACCTAACATCTTGTCATCACAAACCTCTTACCAACTTTGGTATAGATGGAATGTAGCACAAACTATTAAAGGGCATATACAAAAGCCCATGACAAATATCAAATTCAATGGTAAAAACTTGAAAGATTTTCATCTAATATTAGGAATACACTAAGAAATGCCCACTCTTGTCACTTTATTCAATATAACACTGAAGTCCTATCCAAAGGAATTAGGCAAGAACAAGAAATAAATGGTATCCAAACTGGGAAGGAAAATGTTAACTTGCCTCCGTTTTCAGGTAACATGATTTCATACAGAGAAAACCAAAGAACTCTCTACAAAATCAATTATGTTTTTATACACTAACAACAACAAAATGATACAAAACCAAGAAGACAATCTCACTTCCAGTAGCATCAAAAAGAATAGACTTAAAAATAAATTTAACCAAGGAAGTCAAAGAGCTATACAGTGAAATTTATCAAGCACTGATGAAAGAAGACAGTTATCTGTAAATATATTTCTCATTAACTTGTATTTCTAGTGTTTAAAACATCCATACAACTTGGAGCTGGAGAGATGGCTGAGTAGTTAAGAGCACTAGCTGCTCTTGCAGTGCCCAATACCCACATGACTCACTACTGTCTGTAACTCCAGTTTTAGGAAATCCAGCCCACACTTCTGGCCTCTATGGGCACTGCACACACGTGGCACAATTACACTCATGCACATGCACACACACATGTCCACCCACAAATACATAAAATAAAAATAGACCTTTTGAAGAGATCTATAGTACCCATAGTAATGTGCAGGTTCAATACGACCTCTAATAGAATTTCAGTAATATTTTATACAGAAATAAAAATGTGTCGTAAAATCCCCATGAAGCCACACAAGATGTCAAGAAGCTACCTACAGATTGGGAAAAGATGTTTACCAATCCCACATCTGACAGAGGGCTAATATCCAAAATTTATAAAGAACTCAAAAAATTAAACACCAAGAAACCAAATAATCCAAACAAAAAATGGGAAACAGAGCTAAACCGAGAATTCACAAAGGAGGAATCTTTAATGGCTGAGAGACACTTGAAGAAAGCTCAACATCCTTAATCATGAGAGAAATGCAACTCAAGATGACTCTGAGATTCCATCTCACACCTATCAGAATGGCTAAGATAAAAATTCTAATGACAGCACATGCTGGTGAGGTTGTGACGAAAGGGGAACACTTCTCCATTGCTGGTGGGAGTGCAAACTTGTTCAACCACTATGGAAATGGAAATCAGTCTGGTGATATCTTAGAAAACTTGGAATATCTCTACCTTAAGACCCAGCCATACCACTTCTGGGTATACATCCAAATAATTCCTCACCAAACCACAAGGACATTTCCTCATTTATGTTCATAGCAGCCTTATTTGTAATTGCTAGAAACTGGAAACAACCCAGATGTCCCTCAACTGAGGAATGGATAAAAAAAAAAAAAACTGTGGTACATCTACACAATGGAATACTACTCAGCCATCAGAAACAAGGAAATCATGCAATTTGCAGCCAAATGGATGTAACTAGAAAAGCTCCTCTTGAGTGAGCTAACCCAGACTCAGAAAGATACACGTGGCATCTATTCACTTATAATAGGATTTTAGCCATGTAGGACAGGATAACTATACTGCAATCAATGCACCAAAGGGAACAGGAACATAGACTTTGCTACCTGTTAATGAGACACTTTGCCCTAGTGGTGCTGTCATGCAGGCCCCCAGCATATGAGGAAACTCATAGCCCTCATATAACTGCTGAACTGGGGTAGGAGCCTGATATGTAGGGACACCCCACTCTGAAGGAATAGGGTTGGAGGTAGGGGGAAGGGTGGAGGGTGGGATAGGGAGGGGTGGAAAGAGGGCACTGTGACGGAGATGCAACTTGAAGTAATAAATAAACATAAAAAAGAGACACTAAAGAAATAAAGGAAGGGCAAAGTCAGAAGCATTTTCCTTCTTGATTTCAAATTATATTGCAAATCTATAGTAATAAAATCACCATGGTACTGTCATAAAAACAGAAGCACAGAGCAATGGGTCAGAATAGAGATCACAGAAATAAGTAATCTTCACCAACAATGCCCCAAATACACAATGTAAATGGATAATCTACTCATAGCATAATGTTGAGAACACTGAATGCATGCAAAAAAAGAAAAAAACAAGGACAAAGTAAATCAGATCCTTATTTTAAAGCATAAACAAAAAAAAATCAGCTTGAAGTGTTTGAAGACTGAAATGTAAGACCAGAAAGCATAGAAATAGACCAAGTCAACAAAATGAAAAGGCAAGCTGGAATATGATTTCCAAATCACATATCTGATAATGGCTTAATAACTATGGTATATAAGGCATCCAAATGACTCAACAAAGAAAACAAGTATCTTGATTTTTTAAAATGGCTATCTTAGTTGAAACTGATTTAACAATAACTTGGACTTAAAGATTGGGAAACCACCCAATTGTTCAGACTGGGTAATTTATAATAACAGAAATTCACTGCTTAGAGTTCTGCATGCAGACTGAAAGGTCCAAGAACACTGGTGATTCAGGGTCTGTTGAAAGCCTCTTCCTTGTTGGTAATGCCTTCTTGGGGCCCTTATGTGGTGGAAGGAATAAACAAGTTCCCTCTAGCATCATCTGTAAAACACTAATCCCTTGTCCTCACAGCCATATACATTTGGAAGATTGAGGTAGGAACCAATCATACTACAAGAACAGGTGAAAGATCTAAACAGACTTTTTTTTTTTTTAATGAAAGAGACAGGTATATGACAAGGTGCTCAGTATCACTGATTATTAGCGAACTACAAATTAAAACCACACTGAGATGTTGCCTCTCACTTGTTAGGATAGCTGTTATCAAAATTCCAAAGTATAACTAATGTTAGTAAGAAAACAGAAGCCCCTATGTGCTGATGAATATGCAAATTGGAATAGTTATTACAGAAGATCTTTGCCTCTGGTAGTTTCACAACCATGTCTACATCATATATTACTTTACAAGATGTCTGCAGACTTGGTTCATCACAGCATTGTCTACAATAGCCATAATGTGGAAATAACCTAAATGTCTCCTGTAGATGAGTGGATAACAAAGGTGGCATGTATATGGACAGACAATGGAATACTATTTAACCTTGAAAAACAGAAGTTCTTCCATTGTAACTTTAATGAATCTAGAGGACATTATTTTGAGTGAAAGGAGCCAAGTAGAGAAAGAAAAACCCTGCCCGATACACCATATCAGGTTAAAAAAAAAGCCAAGCTGGCATAAACAAGCAATAGAATGGTGGTTACCAGGGGCTGGGGGATGATGTTGATCCTAAGTTATAAGAAAATTTAAAGGACAGAGATTTATGGTGTTATACATGGAAATGGATGCTTAGATACAACATCAAACCTACAAGCAATGAAGAAAGAAACAATAGTCTTATGTGTCAACTTGACTAGTCTACAGTAAGCACTTACTCAATCAAATTCTCATTTTGTGTTGTTTCTGATGGCATTTCATAGTTATGGCTATGAGTAACAGTTGATTTTTAAGGGGAAAGAGATTGCTCTAAAAATAAATAGATAAAGCATGTTTTAAAAATACCCCTTTTCTTTTCTCTCTGCTGGATGTAGTAGGGACTTACCCTGAGCATTTCAGTGTGAGAATACAAAGAAGTTACTATGTCTGCAGAAATTCATAAAGAACCTAGTAGGTCTACAGAAACTCCTAAAGTCTGTCCAGCCCTTCTGCCTATCTTCTTTGCATGATGGTTCCTATAAGCTCCTAGGTTCTTATGAACTTTCCATCTCTAAAGTTTACATTGTTTTCTTTTTTCTTTTTCCCATTTTTCCTGTTATTGAAAATAGATATATATCCTCACTATAGTTTCCCCTATTTCTACTCCTCCCAGTTCCCCCCAACTCTCCTCCCCTCTAGATCCACTCCGTTTCTATCTCTCACTAGAAAAGAACAGGCTTCTAACTCATAATAACTAAACATGACAAAATAAAATATAATAAGATGCATTTTACACAATTTGTCAGCTACACGTCTATGTTCTCTGCCTGGGCTCTTGTTCTAGTCATGGTTCTCCTTATTTATTTCTGCTGCGATAAACTGTGTTGCCTGTCTCTAATTTGGGGCAGTAGTTTGCCCTGTGACATTCTCCATTTTTTCAAAGATAGGATGGTGATTTATCTCTTTCTTTCTTTTCGCCTTTGAAATCATCTTGCTCTTTTTCCTTCTAATGTATTATGATGTGAGTTTAGACTGTTTTGATATGCTTCCTCTTTTCTAGTGCAAGCATTCAGTGCTATAAATTTCCCTCTCAACACCGCTTTGGCTGCATTATATAGATCTTTATATGTTATATTTTATTCTCAGTCACTTCTTGTCCCTGTGTGCCAGGGCCAACATATCACCACTTCAAGAGACATGTGAAAATATTTCTTTCAAGTCTCACTACACACCACTATTCTAAGACATATTCCCTCTACTTACGTTGAGAGCGATATTAGACATTGTTATACTTTTGCATCAACTATCAAATGCAATTTAAAATTTCAAGAAAAGGGAAATATTTTTACTCACTTTAAAAATGTTTTTCCCAGCATGCTTTCTTATTTCCTGATATCTTGGTATTATTCCTTTACCACTTTTTTTGTAATTTGAAGACCCTTCTTACCCTCTCAACCCTCCCTTAGCTATTTATTTAGTGTAGACCTGTTGGTATCAAATACTCAAATACTTTTGATGTCTCTTCATCTGAAAATGCCATGATCTCTGTATAACATTTCCTGTGGATCTAGTTCTTTCAGCCCCTAAAATGTTGCACTTGTTCCTTCGAGCTTTCCTGTTTTCAGGAAGCATCTGTTGTAATCTGAGGTGACTCACCCTAGAAGTATGGTATTATTTCTCTACTGTTTCTTTAATTCGTTTTCTTTGCTTTTAGTTTGTAGATGTTTGGCCAAATATGTCTCGCTTTGTGTTTCCTCGGGTTATTGGGTCTGCAACTTTGTGTCTTTTGTTGAATTGGAGAACTGACACTGATTGTATTATCTAGTGTATTTGTTGTTCCTGTTCCTACTGGGTAATAGTCCATCCTCTGTCTTCAAGTTCACTGATTCTTCCCATCATTTCCACAATTCTTTTTAAGTTTGTTTATCAGACTTTCATTTTATTCAGTGCATTTCTCACTTTTTTATCTGTTCTTTCTTCTATATATCTTCTATTTATTTTTTTTACAAACTTTCTGGGTCTTCAGTTTTGTTTCATGCATTTGAATTTCTGTTATCATCTAATATTCATATGTTTGGGTATGCATTGACTTGTTTCCTTCTTCAAGTTAAAGCTATCCTTGGGTTTTTGGTATGACAGGTGATTTTTTTAAAGGTGAAATCTGGACATTTAGTATACTAACTTACAGGATTCTTTATCCCATTGAAGTATCCTGTATTATAAGGACTCTTCTTTTACTGTACTGGCATGGGAAGGAGGATAATACTTCCTTAATGCCAGGTTGGGGTAAAGTCCAGATTCCTGACTCTGCTTTTTATACTTCAGGGTGGGTGATACATCGATACTATAGGTAGAGATGGAATTTCAGACTTCCTACAGGACTTCCACAGACATAGAAGCCTTGTTTCCACTAGTGGGTGAGGTTTCCTTGACCTTAGTACCAATCTGTGGTAGAAATGTGATGAAATGAGATAGACTGGGGAACCATATTGCAGTCTAGTGAGGGTGAAAGGCTAAGCTCCCAAGTCAGCCTTCATGCTCGTTGGGGAGGTAGCCACAGTATTCTCTAGGTCAAGCTGGAATGAAGTGATGGTATCTAATAGTGTCTAATAACCATATTGGCATGAACCTCTCTTCTAATACTTCAGTAAAAGGCAGCAGACTTTTGTAGGGACTCAGAATTTTGTTTGTTTGGTTGGTTTTGTTTTGCAGGGTGGTTGGTCTGTTCTCATTAGTTTTTCTGCTTGTAGTATTCTTCAACCTCAGGAAACTTACCACCATGTTGTTCCTTGAGTTCTGTATTTTTTATCTTTCTCCCCACTTTTCAGAGACATGTACATATAGGTCAAGGTATAGATATATAGATGCACATGTCGATATGGATACAAACTGTGCAAAGTTCTTCACAGGCTTAGCAGGGGGAATTGAGAGAAGTGCATTTCCTCCTTTCCATCAGGGACTATAAATCCTGTTATCCCATTTTCCTTTTAAGAAAAAGAAAATCTCTCATTGAGAGAGGGAAAGACTGCAAATAATTCACAGTCCTCGAGACTTTCCTTGTAATTAGTGGGTGACAAGTAGCTTCTAACACTCAAATGCATCTGACTTGAAAATGAGCCTTAAGGAGGGCTGGATGCTGGCACTCACCAAGGTGGAGCAGAGATCAGTTCCTTTCTACTTTCTAATGTTGATTCCAGGTTTTCCTATCCTGTTTCTGATTGGTGAGTCTTAGACCTGTGTCTAAAGAGCCCTAGCACATGTTTTCTTATATCCTGTAAACGCGAACACATAGACGCAGTGGTTTCTTGCAAGCCTTCTCTTCAGGCTTACTTCCCGAGGGCTTCTAACTCTACCAGACTGAGCCCTTGGAATTATAGCCTTCTCCACTCTACAGTCTATCACTTTATTCTCAGCCCCTTCCCTGCAGATGCTCCCCCACCCCCAACTCTAGGCTCTGTAATGGTTCCGGGAAACACATTCCACACTCCTTCTTGGGGCTGAGTCCAATGTGGTGGCAACTATTCAAGAATGCAGGTTGTGTGTGTGTGTGTGTGTGTGTGTGTGTGTGTGTGTGTGTGTATGTGTATGTGTGTGTACGACGGCCTGTTTGGCTGGCCTTGAGCCAGGGGTGGGGGGATCCCCCAAGGGCCACAGTCTTAAGGGCTGTCAGAAGAGTTGGAAGCTGAGGCCAAACACAGGGCAGCAACATACAAAGCCGTGTCCCAAGAGGCATCAGTCTGGAGTGGGAGAAATGAAGTCCTGGGATTGCTCAGACAATAGAGCCCCTTTGGGAGATGCTTACAAAATGCTTTTGAAGCCAGTGTTACCCTTGGTCCTTGGCTAACTAGGCTTTTTGGGTGAGCTGTTCACCTACACTGTAGCCTTGGTTTTCTACTTGAAATGGGGATAATATTCTGCAAGCTTTTATGTCTTAGTTTTGGGACCATCTTTCAAGATTGTCTATTTTGTCCTGACATGTTCCCAAATCCTCAATGGTCTGGTGACCCTTTCACTGGATAAATATCCATTATTGTGACTGTTGAAACACTGGCCATAGGTGAGTTTTTAAATGCACACTTGAATCTGCCGTGGGAATTATGTTTCTAAAGACCCTAACACCCCACCACGCATTTGTGTATGTCATAAATTTTGGACCTGCCACCAAGTGACTTGAAGGCCCACAAGTCATCACTATTCCTTGGACCACCCCTAGAGAACTATTGTCCCAAAGGAAGCCTGTAAATGGGACCTAGAGACTAAGGTGGGATCTGAGAAGTGGTTTTAGAAAGTCTTCCTGAGGCAAGGAAGCTTTTCAGGATGGCATGAAGCAGAATTCCAAAGGAGGTGAGTGGGGAAGTGCTTATGTAAGTCTATTAGAAGACAGAGTGGGTAGCTCTGCATGGAGACAGGCCCTGGTTCAAGAAAGGCAGTAGTAACAGTAGTAGGACACTAGACTGCCCTTTAAAGAAAGGAGACTTGTAGAATTGGGCCTAATCCCACTGCTATTCACTTGTCCAAATAGACACAAGGCAGAGCTTTGAGAAGACCAGAAAAAGCCTAAGTTCACTGTATCTTCTTATAGGAAAGCTTAAGCCAGCCAGAGGGAACAATTTATTCATTTACCAAAAGTTTATGCACCACTGATCACATGCTAGACAGTCCCATCTTTGAAGGACTCCCAATCTAGCAGGGAAGACAAGTAGACCGTGACAATATATTTTAGTCAGAAAGCTGTGGAAGTTCAAACAGGAGACCCAACCTAGATGGAGCATCAAGAAGATTTGCTGGAAGCATTGGTGCCTACAGTGGAAACTGGAAGGCCAGAAGGTCTTATTCAGGGAAAGAGGTGCAGAAAGGTGCAGTGGTCTCTGAGGAGGGTTGAGCACCCACAAAGTCCTTAGGTCACAGCAAGCATGACCTACTCTGACATCACTGACATAATTCTTAGGCTTAGGTCTGTCAAGGATTATAAGTACCTTGTCCCAAGGGCTTTGGTTCACCTTGTGCCAAGGATATCACAGATCATACTCAGCAATGACTGAAACCAACTCCACAGAAGGGTGAAGCAGAGCTGGGCCCAGGAGCTTCTTGGGGAAGCTTGGAAAGACAGTTTCAGGAAAAATTGGGGCCAGGTCATTTGAGAAATAACGACAGTGCGTCTTGGCTAGGAAAGGAAGTGGCTAGAGTAATTGACAGTCCCTGCTCTGACACTGCTGTGCCTGCCATGGTGTTTTACTGTGTCTAGGGGATGAACACACTACCACTGTCTGAGCCTCATGGTGATCCAGTGGGCATACCTTAAGCAAGGCCTTCCACAATTGGGCACAAAGAGTAGCATCCTCAGTCGACAATGGCAAGATTACAGATCCTCCATGAGAGGGGATGGCCAACCCTTGCCCCAATTTCCTCCAGCCTTTCATAGGACCATAGTTTGTGGAGTCAAGAAATTTAAGGGAGCAGCTGGATATGCTGTGATCCTGAAGAAATGAGGAAGGACATTTAGGCTGCCTTCAGAAGCTCCAGAGAAGCATATCTGAGCCATTCACAGTACACTTACATGCGAGTGGGTAGCCCACTGAGCAGTAAGAGCTTACTCAAAACCAGGTAGTATAAGCCAAGTGAGGTGGTGACCAGTGCACTGAAGCATCTCTGGCAGAGGAGAGCTGTGTGCTATAGGGGCACAGTGGTTCTGGACCCTGGGTAGGTAGAAGCAGAGTGCTTCATTTGAACTCCCGACATGGCCTTCCTTTTGCTGGTAAGGCCTTGAGCCTCCATTTCCTATTTGGATGATTGGGGATAGCAAACAGCCCATATCCTATGGTTGGAAATCACAGTAATTTAGTGGATGTGAGCTAGGTAAAGGATGATAAAAGAGAGGGAAAGATGAAAAGGACTCCAGAGGCTGTCCTGGTGGGTATGAGAGCTCCCAAATCAGCTCCTCAGATGTCAGAAGTGTCACCTTCTCTACCTTTTGACCATTCTCCCCAGCCATAGCTTCCCTCCAGGCTGTTAAGAGATCTCTCCAGGCCCACACCTACCCTCATTTTTGGAGTGGGTTCAACTCCAAGGTAGAGATTCCATTCCTCTCATATTGTCATTGTCCCTACTTAGGGACGAAGGGCCTGTCTGGTTAGTGCTAGGTGAGTTGAGCCTAATGCTAGCTGTGATGATTAGCTTTGATGGTTGACTTAGCACAACCTAGAATCACCAGGGAACACAGTCTTAATAAGGAACCATCTAGGTCGGGTTGACCTGGTCTGTAAGGGATTGTACTGGGTTGTGAATTGATGAGAAAGACAGAGCCCATATGGACCTCACCACTCCCTAAGTCCTAAGCCATATAAGACAGGAGAAGCTAGGTGAGAGCAAGCAAGTAGGGATGAGTATTTTCTCTCTGTTCTTCACTGTAGATGTCATGGGATGAGCTGCTTGAGTTCCTGCCTTGACTTCCTTGAATTGATGGACTGACAGTAATCTGGAATTGTGAGACAAATAAACCCTTTCCTTCCTTATGTTTTTGTCATGGTATTTGTCCCAGTAACAGAAATGGCATTAGAACAATATCCCAAGGCTTCCTGCACATAATGGCTCTCTTGGCATCTTCAGCAGCCTTCCCAAGCCTTCATTCATCATTTCAGGTTACTTAGGCTAGGACCTTGGACCTTATAGAATCTTGCCTTTGCCAGAATCTTTACTGAGATTTCTGAGTAAAAATTACTTACTATCTACTTTACAGTTTCTGCTCTACAAAACATGGTCATTCCTTTGTAGGTCCTCTTCTTTTCTGAAGGCTTCTATGATCCCACCAAACAGGGACAAGTTACAAAGAGTTACAGTGGAGCAAAGGCTACCCCTCTACCAAGCCTTTTTGGAGGACCAAGCATCAGGCTGAGCTCTGTACCTTTGTGGTCAGGTTTGTGCCTAACAGGGTTACTAGGAAGCGATTCTAGAGAGGGACTCCAGAACACAGTATCACTGCATCAGATCTCCCAGCCTCAGTCACTTCCCAGCTACATGCCTGGGCCTCAGCATAACAGACTAAAAACTGAAGCATGGATGACTAGGTGGTTTTTTCTTTGTGTGAAAATTGGAGTATACTTATACAAAGTGAACCTATGTTGTATAGGACAATAACTTCAGGGCAGTCCAGATTTTCCAGTAGAGTATAGCACACTGTCTTATGGCCAACTTGTTTTATAAGTAGAATTACATTCTAGAAAGGCAATAAAAATAAATACACAGGATATCAACATACAAACCAATAGTACTATTTATTATAGGGTTCATGGACCATGCACATCATTGCATGCACACACTGGCATGCAACTAGCTGCGCAGTGTTTTGTTTACATAAACATACTACGAACATATGAGTGATATGTTGGTCTATGTCTAACATCATGATGGCCGTGGTGTTAAGAGGTGACAGGAATTTTTCGGCACCCTTCTAATCATTGGGGAACCTCTTTGTGTATGCAGGCTGTCATGGACCAGAACATTACACAATATGTGACTGCTGTGAAGGCCTCTGAGGATTATAAGGAACTAATCCTACAAGCAGCTTGGTAAGGACTCATAGGCAGGGAAGCTCAGAATGGAGCATGTTGGAATGGAATGGGGACCACATGTTGCTCCAGGGGATGCTGTGGCATTGTACTCAAGTGTGGTGAGATTGGTGCTCTCTTACTCTCCTACAGGGACACACATAGGAAGTCGGTGTCCTGGGCTACTGCTAGTGATGGCACCCTGAGCTCCTCCTCCTGTCCTCCTCTTTCTACACCTCATCATGGTTTTATTCTCCCAAGAGCAGCCCTCGGGATGGGTGCCAGCGCTCTGACATGAAATATCGCTTTGGCTACAAGACCTCCACTCATTGTACTGGCCTCTGCTCACATTCCTCTCACTGCCTTGGACACTGAAACATATTTTACACCTTAACATCCTCAGAGGGAGGTGTCCTGTAGCCACCTGCTGTTTCAGTCATCTCCCCTCCCTCAATGGCCAGAGACACTTGCTGGCAGCATGCTTTGGGGTCAAGTCTACTGGAGTAGTATGCTCTCTAGGTCTGGAACATCTTGCTTCTGTAGAACTAGTTCCCATCCTGTACTTGCTGAGTCTTGATGAAGAAAACCCTTTGCACGGAGTCTGTTAGTCCTGCAGTGACAGAAGCTATGCTGATTTCAAAGGTAACCCCATGGTTTAGAAGAGACATGGCTCCAGAGTAAGACTGAAAACACCACCAGGGATTTTACTGGCATTTGGCCCCTGCCCCAGCTTCCAGAGTATTTCAGAATGTTAGTTCCCTGAAGATTGGGAATCAGCTGGCTTCTGGGAGATTCCTATAGGAAAACATTGCCTTTGTATCTGCAACCTGGCAACCTGGTCCACGTTGCAGAGAGCATCTTGGCCTGGACTCTGTGACCTAATATGACACAAGTGAGTGCCAGTTGGAATTTGGGCACATTCACTCCTCGATATTTCAAACCTATCAGCCACAGTCATCAGAACATAAGTAATAGTAGAAAGAGCACTCAATGTAAGCAAATTCTAGCTACACCCTATACCTCAGCTTATTTGGTTGCAATATTCAGCCACTTGGAGACTTGACATGAGATACTATGTACAAAGTGCTTAGTGCTGACCCTTGTACATAAGAGATGCTTAGTAGTACTGTTCCCACCTCCACTTCCTCATCTCCTCAGAGCAGAGGAGCTGGAGAAAAGATCTTCTCAGGAAGGAGATAGGACAGGATAGCAGGAGTCCATGCCAATCCCATGGTTCCCTGGTAGGTCAGAGGACCAGGATGTGGGGGCTCAGGATGCCTGGGCACTGAGATCAGGACATCAGCATAGGGTGTAGTGGTTCAAGGGAATAAGGTCATAGCCTAGACTAGGGATGTGTGGCTGCCAGCTTCAGGTTTCTGTGACTCCATCTGTCCTTAGCAAAGCCTTTGGCCCATTTCTTCCTTGACAATACTGGAGGTGGCTGTAACCAACAGTCTCCAAGGTACCTCCCAACCTGGATATTCCAAGTGTAGACAAGGAGCAAAATATTATGCTTTGATGCTCCAGCAGGGGACAATCCATGGGCCTGACCCTCTGAGGAATAAGTTACCACAGGGATCTTGCAGGCAAAAGGAGTATTGAGCAGTGTGATGGTCAGGTTTTTGTCAACTTGACACAAAATAAACTTCATCTTAAAAGAGGGAATATCAATTGAGAGAATGTATCATCAGATTGGCTTGTAGGCAAATTTGAATGGTGTTTTCTTGGTTAATGATTGATGTGGGAGAACCCAACCCTGTGGAAGGTGCCACTCCTGGGCAGATGGTCCTCGGTGGTAGAAGAAAGTAAGCTAAGTAAGCCACGGGGAGCCAGCCAATGGGCAGTAGTCCCTCCATGGCCTCTGCTTCAGTTCCTGCCTCCAGATTTCTGCCCCGAGCTTCTGCCCTGGATAGCCTCAGTGATGGACTATAAACTGTAAGCTGAAATAAACCCTACCTTCAAGTTACTTGTGGTGTATCACATCAATTGAAAACAAACTAGAGGTTAAAAAAAAGAGGTAAGAAATTGGTTCATGGAGTATTGCTGTGACAGACCTGGCCATGTTGTTTAGGGGAAGGATTGTGGAAGCATTTGGAACTTTGGGCTGGAAAAGCTTAACAGACTCTTCTGTAAGAGCTTTTTGAAAATAAGAATGTTGAGAGAAATGCTGACAATGGAGGCCTGGTTTGTAAAGTTTCAAAGAGAAGCAAAGGCTTTATTAGGGCTGTTCATATCATGTTTTGTATTAACAATTTGTGGTTTCTGGTCAGCGGTGGCTGAAAATTAAGCTGTAACTAGCAAGATACCAGCATTATTGGGTTGAAATTTTCTGGGAAGTATTTCCTCAGGGTCAGCACACTGAGCTGTAGTCCAGAAGGTACCAAGGATGTCTCTCAAGCTGGTAGCTGAACTTGATAATGTTTTACTTGTTTCAGCAGCATGAGAGCCACAAGACTGAAGGAATCATGAAGAGCAGCTGAAGCGTGGCATTGTAAGAGGTGAACAAGAAGCCATTGGTGAAGGCACAGCCTCAGCTGCAATGGAAGTCCCATTATTGAAGGGGTCATTCTGAGAAGTTTGGTACCATGAGACGGTGTCAAAGTCCCTTAAGAGCCTAAGAGAAGGTATTGGTGAAGGTGCAGCCTCAGTTGCAGTGGAGAGCCCAGCATATTGAGGATGTTAGAACTGTGAGATGACCACCAAGAACAACATCTGTGGAGTGGAGCTGGCCTAAGGGACAAGCTGCAGGTGCTGCATGTGGCAGAGTGTGATAGGTGAAGCTGTGTAAGTCCTTTGGAGCTCAGAAGATCATGAGTGAGCCCAGCCATCGGACATGGAACTATTTATATTCATAGATTTTAGTTTTGCCTTGATCTAATTGTGACTGTGCCTTAGTTCTTTACTCTTGGAATAAGAAGTATATAACTTTTTAAAAAAATTTTACAGGAGTCCACAGTTAAGAGTGGTTGAATATTTTAAAGAGACTGAACTTTTAATGTGTTTGAATTTTTTAATGTGGGGCTTGAGCTGGGTGTGGTGGTGCATGCCTTTAATCCCAGCATTCGGGAGGCAGAGACAGGTGTATCTCTGTGAGTTCAAGGCCAGCCTGATCTACAGAGTGAGTCCAGGACAGGCAGGGATCTGTTACACAGAGAAACCCTGTCTAGAAAAACCAAAAAAGACTGTGGTGCCTCTAAAGTTGTACTATATTTTATATTGTGTTGTTAACATGAGATCTTCGGAATGAACAGGAAAAGAAAGGTTATGATTTAGTAGTGATGTGTTTGTGTGGTTGACTGTACTGTTTTGTTTTGTTTTTTGTCAACTTGACACAAGCTAGGGTCATCTAGGATGAGGGAAATTCATTTGAAAAAAAAAACAAGCCTCATCAGATTATCCTGTAGGCAAGTTTGTGTGGCATTATCTTGATTAATGATTGGTGTGGGAGGGTCCGTATAACTGTGGGTGGTACCACCCCTGGCAGGGTCCCTATCATTTTTGGTGATGCCATCCCTGGGAAGGTGGTCCTGAGTTGTGTAAAAATTCAAACTGAACAAGCCAAGGAGAGCAAGCCAGTAAACAGTATTTTTCCATGGCCTCTACTTCAGTTCCTTTGTGCAGGTTCTTGTGAGTTCCTGCCCAGATTTCCCTTCATAGTGGACTGCAGGCTGTAAGATGAAATAAGCCCTTTCCTTAGGCCATGATGTTGATCATGATGATAGAAACCAAAGGAGGACAGTAGAAAAACCATCCTGTTGCCTGGAATATTGGAATTGGGGCCAAATGTGACCAACATCAAATCCCTCTCTTGTGTCTCCAATTGTAAACATTTTTCCTTGGTGAAAGTGTGACTCAGAAAACATGAACCAGAACAGGTTCAGCCTTGTACAGGCTGCCAGGTCCAGGCAGCATTCATAGGGACACTGGCAAGTTTAAATGCGTTCTAGATGAAAGTGAGGCTCCTTCCCTCTTCCTTTCCACTTCTCTCTTTTCAGAACTGGCCTGCATGGTCATGGAAAGCCACTGGGGTCCACTCTGCCGTCCCTGGTCATACCTGGGAGTGAGGCTTATCTTCTCTCAGAGTGGACAGGGGGCTCCCTCTTTGCCTTCTCTCCTTTGCATGGCCCTTCTCACCGGGAAGTACTTGAAGATTGTGTTATGACAATTTTGAGCCTGGCTTACTCCAACTTCATTCAGCTCATGTAGCATTCCTAGTATCACGTCAGAACCCCTTGTCTTGTCTGAGCCTGCTTGGAGGTTGAGATCCTTGAAGAATCCAAAGACTCTGTCAGTTGTGGAATTCTCTGAGGTGGAGATCATATGCTAGGTCCTGGATTCCTTTCCCCAGGTTCAGGGAAAATTTCAGCCCCAGTTTCCAGGCTGAATTTTCAGTCACCTCAGCCCTAAGCCAGAAGGCCAGTGTTCACTTCCCAATCCAGAATTGCCTTTGTCTTCCTCCACTTTGTAAGGTGTCAATTGGCCACATTTGCTCATGCTTACATGCACCACATCTGTGCAGAAAAGGTTAAGAGCTTTATAATTTATTTGGAGACAGGACCTCCTTATATACCCCAGACTGCCCCCAGGCTTCAGTATTTAGCCCAGGTTGGCCTTGTGTTTGAAGCCACCCTCCTAGCTCAGCCTCCCAAGCAGATTACAGATGTGTGTCACTGTGCCTAACAGTGCTAATGTTTCATGACTTCTCACATTCTGTGTGATTTACTGAAATGGCTGAGAACACCTTTGTGAGACCCAAATATACAGGCATCGGGCAGATTCTATCTGGGACTTAGACGTCCCTGCTTTCCTATCTGTAATCTTCCATATTTCTCAGAGGTTTCTGAGATCTTTTTCATTCACTAAGCAAATAGGAACAGGACATTTACTGGGGCCATTCTAAAAGTTAAAATTAACTGTGGTAATACATGTAAAGGGCCGAATCCTATGCTGGGTATGTGGAAAGATCCCAGGCAATAAGAACTTCATCCCCTGCATTCATATAGGAATAGCCACCTGACCACCTACTGTGTGCCATATACTCTTAGAAACATTTTAATTCTTATATTCCTCACAGCCCTCTGAAGTGGGTATTATGGTCATCACCTTCACTTTACAGAGGAGAAAACTGAGGCGCAGAAAGGTGACATAAATGGTTCCAGACCACACAGCTAGCAAATAACCGCCTGGTCCAAAGTCAATACTTGTGACCACTTTAATATCCCATCTGTCATGACTAAAACATACAGCTTCCCCCCCCCCGAAATTAGGTCCAAACCCACAGCCCCACAGCTATAAGAGCAATGTATGTGCACAAATATACACATATCATGCACAATCCCATCATGATATAAACACCATTGCTCTTATTCAGTGTGGTATGCACAGTGGCCTTATGCTTCTGTCTCCAGACTTTTGCAATGGGACTCCGTCCATACATTTCCAGTGCCCCACTCAGACAGATCCAAGTTGCCCAGCCCCTACCCTGCATGGGCCTGCCCTATGGCTGCTGGATACACAGCAGGTGTGTGCACTCTGTCTCTCATAGTCACATTCCTGCTTCAGCTCCCATGGCCGTAAGAGTGACTGAAAGAGAAGGAATGCTATCTGCAATTGGAGGTTGTGCTGGATGGTGGGCAAGGTCAACGGGGAGGGGGACATGAAGGGATAGTTGTGGCCAGAGACAAAGGGCCAGGGGAGGGTGAGAAGAGAGGCTGCAGCAGCAGGAGGAGGAGGATATCTTGATAAGCCATGCAAGGTTGAAGGGGGGGATGTGGGGACTGGGCTTGGAAGAACTTTCTCAAGCCATAAATTTTCACTAGCTGCCTGAAGCCGGGAGCTTGGAGGCCAGAGGCCGGAAACTTGATCAAGTCCTGAGACAGCCAGTCTCAGGAGTAGCAGTCAAGACTCAAGCCCAGAAGGAAGGAGGAGACGCTGGGTTGCCCATCCTTCTGGGTCCAAACACCCTGAACCCTGAGCCAGAGATTACCCTGCAAAATTAACTCCATGGGCTGCTGTATGCCTGTCTGCTGATGGGTCCATTTATGTGGTTCTGTGCCTGAGTATACACAGGGCTTAAAAATGAATGTCTGACGCCATGAATTATCAGCTGTGTGAGCTTGAGGTTGCTCTACAACCTTTATCTCCTAGTCTACTAATGGAGACCATTGCCATCTAATAGGAGTCTAAGGATGGGCTGATGAAAACGTGTGTGATAGACTGAACACAGAACCTGATGCAATAAATGCTCAACACCTGGAGCTGTTATTACTCAGACGAACCCATGAGCCCAAGTGCATTCCATACTCAGGTGCGGGAGAGCATGATGGGTTGGTTGTCATGCCTGTGCCTCCTCTGTGGTCCTGTCTTCATCGGTGAGCTCAGATGGAATTGCACCCTTCCTGCACACTCAGCCACCCACCAAGGTCCAGTTTGCAGTTCAAATGCTCACCTAACTTTGAGTTAGATGCCATTTGTACAAAGGATTCATACATAGCTTCACACATGTCTGCATGCATGTGTGCACTCACACACCTGTCCCTGCACACTCCATGCTCCCATGCATGATTGCATGGATGCAGGCACCTCCACATGCATTCAAGAACATATGCCTGATTGTAATATTTGAGACCTTGAACAACCCTCTGCCCTGTCTCTGAGATTCAGTTTTCTTACTTGTAAGGACAAGGAGAACAGGGATTGGTTTAACCATTGAACAAGGGTATTGAGCACAGTGAATGCCATATTGCCTGTGAAAGTGTGCAGTAGCCTGAAATGTCCTACACAGATTTTACCACTCTGCTTCTAACTAGCCCCAATCCATCTCTCTAGCCCATGACACCAAGCATGTTTCCTGCGGACTCTTGGAGTGGATTCCTCACTGTATGCCCTGTTTTCATCTTTGACACACTCCAGACCATTGGCCACCCTGCCAGGATGTGCTTTTATAAATGTGTCATCCCAGAGATACCCTCCTCCGTCCCTGCCTAACCCTATGGTACTCTCATTGCTTCTCATTCTCTTATGTTCATAAGGTTTAGGAGGCATTCCACACAGAGTTCAGGCTCGGCAGCTACATTGCCTGGGCTCCATTGTGCTTTCACTATCTAACATGATCAGAACTTGTGGCTATGGACAAATCCCTTTGCTTCTCTGAGCCTCAGTGATCTCATCTGAGCAGTGGAATTAATATGTTTGCTTGCCCTTAGAGTGACTAAGAACCCTAGATGAGCTGTTCCCTAAAACACTTGAAAATGGGATTTGTCACATCATGAATATGATTAGGACCCAGAACTAATTCCCAAACTCTGTCTAGTTTCTACAAACTGGAAGTTTCAGCTTGAACAATACCTTCTCTAGACCCCCAGGCCAACTTTCTCTGGTGAGGATGCTCAGGCTTTCTCTAGCAGTGCTCATCCCACCACCATCATTCAGTGAATCTTGCGCTCTCTTGGATGCTCCATGAGGCAGCCATGCTTATGTTTTCTCAGAAGGTCCAGTGCCTGCTAGATACTCTAAGTCCTGCTGAAAAAAAAAATGACAGTTCTAACATGTCCTGCACCCTTAGTGGAGGATGGTGGCTCCTGAGGAAGCCCTATCTGTAGCTGGAGGATATATGTGAAAAGAAGCTAGGAGTTTGGCAGAGAGAGACACCAAGTCCACCTTAGTACAATGCCTATTTAAATATTTCTCTCTTTTAGGTGACAGGGACTCACTATGTAACTCAAACTGGTCTTGCGCTTTCAATGGAATCCAGGCTGGCATTGAACTCACAGTCTTCTAGTCTCAGCTTCTACATCTTATATTTTTTTAACCTAAAGGGGAATCCTTGCTTCACCAAAATCAATCCTGGTGGCAAATCAGATGGCAAAATCACAGAAATGACTGGTTTGTGAAGGAGATGGGCTGGAACATTTCTTGACTGCCTACCTTGGCTAGAAGAATGCTGTTCATTGTTGTTCTCTTGTTCTTTGGAGTATGTGGGTGAACCACACAAGTTCATGTTATCCCAGATTGACTCCTTGGAGAAATATTAGTTACCACTTCCCATGCCCTCTCTCCAGGAACCAACCCAGGAACCCAAAGAGTGAAGAAAACCCAGACCCTAACCCTGGGAATTGATCCTGTAGGAACAAAGACAAAGAAGACGGAAGATGAAGAGAGAAGAAGTTGGAGGAAGACCAGTCAAGAGGTGACATATACATGTCCATTTTGGTCCCTTCACTGGCTGTGTCCTCCAGCTGGTGCTGAAATGGAGAAACTGAACAAATCCATGAAACCAGTTACACACAGTAGGCAAGGAGCTGGAGGCTTAGAGCCAGCCACATTCACTCTCAGGCAGGGTGAGGCTGGGCTCAAGGCCACTTTGGTGTGTGTGTGGGGGGGTGTTGGTGTTCTGGGCAGCAGCAGGAGGTGGGCACCCCACTGCCACCAGCTCCTGGAAAGGAGCCCTTTTCAGCCCTAGCCCAGTGCTGCCCTCTCTCCTTAGAACAGGGAAGGCTGCTTGCTATGCTCCCCAGAATTTAGGTCTCTAAGCCATGATGAGCTGGCTGCTGAGTACCTTGTCTCCTATACACACTTATTTTCACACTTATTTCCACAGGCACCTCGTACTCTTCTCAGAACCAATAATGAGGGAGGTCTCAGTTGCTTTATCCTGGCTTAATTTTAAATTCGATTTTTTTACAAAATTTTGTAGAAATATATATTGTGCCTGGAGCAATGTATGGCCTCCTGTACCCCCTGCCCTCCAGTTTGTCCCTCAGTTCCTTAGACAGTTTTGCTTCTGCTTTCATTTTATATATACATACAGGATTTTATTTATTTATTTATTTATTTATTTATTTATTTATTTATTTATTTATTTTTGGTTTTCTGAGACAGGGTTTCTCTGTGTATCCTTGGCTGTCCTGGACTCACTTTGTAGACCAGGCTGGCCTCGAACTCACAGTGATCTGCCTGCCTCTGCCTCCCAAGTGCTGGGATTAAAGGCGTGCGCCACCACCCCCCGGCAGGATTTTATTTTTTAAAGGTCTGCCACAATATTTATTATTACTTATTCTGTATGTTTTTTTCTGTATTTCATTTATTTCTATATTTATTGTGACATTGTAGATAGAACCCATGGCTAGGTGCATGCCAAGCAAGTACTCTACTGCTAGACTGTTGTCCTAGCTGAGTAACTAACTTCCTTTCAGGAAAGGAAGGGTGACTTTTCCACAGGACCAGTCAAGATCAGCTGAACCACACACCTGATGGCTCCAATCCCCTGTATCTTCTAGAGCAGTGGTTCTCAACCTGTGGGCCATGATCCCTTTGGGGGGGAGTCAAACAACCCTTTCACAGGGGTCACCTAAGACCATCGGAAAACACAGATATTTACATTACGACTCATAACAGCAGCAAAATTGCAGTTATGAAATAGCAATGAAAATAATTGTATGGTTGTGGGTCACTATAACATTAGGAACTGTATTAAAGGGTCACAGCATTGGGAAGGTTGAGAACCACTGTCCTAGAGGAAGGGCTGAGGTGTGAGAGGACCTCATGTCGCTGAGGCACACACCTATGCCTGGAAACCCCATGTGATGTTGTAACAGGCGTTGTCACCACCAGAAGTGACCTCAGTGATTAGAATCAGGTACAACGTAGTTCTTCATTTGTTGTTTTAATGTGCTGAGGACCTGGAGCCTCATGCACACCACGCAAACACTCTACCACTGAATTGCATCTTAGCCAGCAGTTGAGGAAAATGTAACTCCAAGGGAAAGGGGCTTAACTTGCCTGGAATCACAACATCTAGTAGGTGACAAGAAATAACAGAGAAATCAGCCAGATACTCTTGCTTTGTGGGAGTTCTAAAGTTCTTCAGAAAAAGGTCTTTGACATTCACTTAAAAAAATATCAGTTTGAACCTCAGCTTGATGTTTTGTTTTGTTTTTTTTTTTTTGTAAAGCAAAGAGATTTGGGGTGGTGCTAGCAAAATTGTGCCAAGAACTCAGACCCAAACCATGCTTACTCTAGGGTCCTGGGATGAAGGAGAAGCAGCTCCATGACCCTGATATCATGGCTCTGACATCATGGCTCAAAGTGGATTCTAAGTCTTCAGACCAGTGGCTCCGAGGAGAGCAGGCACTTGAAGGATACTGAGCCACTGACAGAACGGAAAAGGGTTACCTCTGTGAAGCTTAGTTCCTCTACCTCAGCTGGAACTGTGACAGACACATTGTCTTGGTCCCAGAGGGCTTAGGTCTATCTATACCCAAGGTGGCAATTCTGGTTGGGGAGACCCTTGCCTATGTCTCTGGGCTTGTGACAGCTGGGCCTCCAGAGAGCTTTCCTTTGAACTATTCATAAGGCAATGTTGAACTGAAGCCCCTGCAAATCTTTGCCAGATGTACCCAGCCCAATTCCCACACCTAGAGAGACATCTGCCTGGCTGGCTAACATGGAAAGAGGTGGGCAAGGAGGGACAGCCAAAGACCTCAGGGCTTGTTGCTCTAATAGGCACTGCCCATCTCTCAGAGCCCACCAGGAGGGAAAACTGGTACTCAACAGCCACTCTGTCCCACAGCAGAGCCCAACCAGGAGATTGTCCCGGTTAGGCCAGGCCAGGCCAGCTCCATACAGGCCTGAGGAGGTGACAACCCTATCGACCAGCTCCTCCTGGCCCCCCATTTACATCTTGATTACAACATTCCTTGGAAAACCATCCAGGCCGCATTCCGCCTGGCAGGCTGCTGGGAAGACCCACAGAGCACTATGGCAACGCTGGAGGGGGCAGCCAGGCCTGCCGGCCAGCAAGCACAAAACACCAGGCTGAGCAACCTCCGTCATAGGGCCAGCCTGGATTCTTCAACTCTGCCAAGTCCAGCCTGCCCTACTCTATCTGGTGTGCCCCTGCCTCGGCTTGACTCACCTCGGTATCTCCAGCCACTCCTATGCAGGGTGCATCATAGAGCCAAAACCAGTACTCCCTGCCCTAAAGCCTTACAGGGTCTCATCTTGGTTTCATCTTCCTCCAAAGCCACTTCCTCTGCAACAAACAACAAGCATCGGGTGTGAGGTGGGCAATGGAGGATGTGGAACTGTCACAGTGGCCTTAACATTGCTCTCACTAGTTGTCCACCAAGACTGTAGTAGACACCTGCAGTGCTCATCTTGTGGAAAACAGTCCTCTATTAGGATTCCACTGAGTCACAGGGAACAGAAAAACAAGCAGTAAGTCCCTTACATTGTTTCCATTTTCATAATTTGATAGGAAATGTTTATTTGTGGAACCCTAGAAGCACACCGGACATCAGAAGCCCTCTCTAATGTCCCTCTCCAGGCAAAGCAATGAACCTTGATTTTTTTGTGTCTCTACATGCCCACAGATCCTCAAGAAACGTCGGGGTGCAGAGAGAAGCAGTTGACTGAGCCCCAACCCCTCTGGCTCCTGTAATGGTCTCCCTGTACCAGGGCTGCAGGAAATAGGAGCATAGTAATCATGCCCCAGTCACACACACCTGCCCTGTCCATTCACCCCTCCTTCCCCACTGCTCTTTCCCGCCCCCTTCCTTCCTTCTTTCCTCTTTTTTCTGTCCCTTCTGTCCCATTTTAGCAGCAGAGCCCTCGCAACAAGACCTTGTGTGAAAGCCCAGCATTGAAGCAGATAACAAATCTGGTCTTTTGGAGGCATCTTGGAGCACTTCAAAGAATCCCAGGTGAGAAGCACTTAGCTGAAGCCAGAGTGTCCATTTAGCAAGCACCCCTTCTGTCTTCTCCTCTCTCTAGTCCTCTCTGCTCTCTTTGGCCTTCCCTTCTCTTCCTTCCTCCCTCTTTGCCTTCCTTGCAAAGTGCCCATGGGCCTTCCTTACAGAGCCCTCAATTCAATGAAGTTCTGCTTGGCCTGCCCTAAGGAGTGGGCAAGGGCCTCATGCCAGTGCTAGGCTATAATTTTAGGTCCCTGGCTTGGCCAGACAGTGCTTGCCAGTCACATGAGCAAAGGCCCTGGAGCCAGGCATTCCTGCCCAGCCCTTTAAACTATAGTCAAGGCGGGGGTGGTGGCACCAACTCCAAAGGGGTGCCAGAGACATTTTGTTGTCTGCTGGGACTAGAGAAGGTCAATAACATCAGGTGCAAACACATCATTGTGTTCAAACCGTTTCTCTCAGTGGGGACAGGACTGGGGAAGGAGCTTTGGGTTGGGCTCGTACTCAGAGACCAGAGCCTTCGAACATACTATGGTGCAATAGAACTCTCCAGAAAGTACCCACAAAGGACCCTATTCAGCTTCAGACAAGGAGAACAAGGGCAATGAGGGGCCAAGTGCCACGATTTGAGTTTGCCTTTACCTCTTTACCTGGACTGTTTCCTTTGGGTGAGTGATACATATACATATGCTAGGCATGATACTAGGCACTGGGCACTGAGGAGACAGCTGGAAACAAACATAGTGTGTGTCCTCACAGAACTGGCTGACATCCATGTCAGGGGTGACAGATAAGGAACAAATGGTTCCACAGACTAGGAAGGCAGAAAGTGAAGAACTAAAGTAAGAAAAGGTGTGGGGAAGGCAGGGGGAAGGGGAAGAGGGATGGCAGAAGGGTTTCACTGAGAAGGTGAAGCTAAGCCATGGCTTCAAGGAGGTGAGGGGGTTACTTGTGCATCTGTCCAAGGGCAGGGCATTACATGTAGAAGGCACAGGGTGTACGAAGGCCCTGAGGTGAGGATATATTGGTGTATTAAAGAGAATAGGGAAGGAGGGCCTTCTGGCTTGCTGGACCAGTGGTGATGGTTCTAGATGAGGAGTGAGGACTAAAGACATGCATCCTGTAGGGCTATATGCATCCACTTAAGAACTCCCCCAAATGTGATTGTGATTGAGATGTAACTTGAAGAAATAAAAAATAAATTATTTAAAAAAAGCATATATATTTGGAAGCAGTCAAAAAAAATAAAAAGAACTCCCCCAAATGGTGTGTATAAGATAGGCACCATGGTAGGGTTTGGCACAGAAGATGGATGTGATCTCACTGGGTGGCATTAGGATACTCCTGGCTGCAGAGTTGAAAGAAAAGTGTCAGAAGGCTTCTGCTGTGACCCAAGAGAAGGCTAACGTGGGCTCAGAGCAGTGGGTGGTGTCTAGAAGTATTTTGAGCCTAGAGCTAAAGGGATAAAAACTGTGTGGGAGGAAAACAAGAAGCTTTGGTCTATACGGCATGCCCAGAATCTGGGTGAAGAGCAGGCTGCAGAGCTGTGGACCCAGTCTCAGGCTTCAAGGTGCCGTTGCGTCCAGTCATTCTTTATGTGCTGCTGTGTGGGCGAATCCAGTGGCCTTATAAGCTAGCATGTCTCTCAATACAAATGTTGAAGAAGCAGACGGAAACCAATTGATAGGGTTGAGAAAGTGACCAATATATGGTCAAGAGCCCTGGAGAGCACCAGCTAAAAGCAGAAGTAGGAGGCTGAGCGGGGATGGCAGCCAGGTTTCTGTGGCAAAGTCATAGACTGCTCTTCTCTCGAGGCTGCACGGAAACTGCAGACTGCTCCATCCAGGCTAGTCTGTCGAAGGAATCCCTCATGCAGCTGTTTCTCAGTCACTACCTAATTTGTGAGTCAATTGGTGACCATGGGAGTAACACCTTCTGAGCGTCTGAAGCCAGGCCAGCTGGGCAACAGGGCTTCCTGGGTAGAAACAGAAGGCGGATAAGTAACTAGAGCCATGGCTATTACCCGAGGAGCGAGGGCCAGGTGCTGGGACTTGGGCTGCCATGAAAGGAGTAGCTAGTTTTTCCATCCTGTCTCTCTCTCACAGACAGAGCCCCACATTGCCCCTGCCCTGGCCATCTCCAGGGGCTCAGGTTGCTTTCACTCCCTGAGGCTGTGGAAGGCAGGCCTGCAGAGTGTAGGACTCTGCAGGTCCTGGCTAAGGTTCACAAGCTTGCACACAGATAGATGCAACAGGACTCACGGGTATTGCCCCTGGCAGAGGGGTACTGGTCCCTTAGCATGGAGAAGGAAGGAGCTGGTGCCTGGTTCAAGACAACTAGGTCTATGATACTCAGGCCAGAGGGATGTAGAGATCTTATGGCCATCTGTTGTTTAATCTACTAGTACAGTACAGTGAGGCCATGGGGAAGGGTACTGTTGGCCCCCTTCTGTAACCATTCAACTCCACCTATTAATATCAGAAGGCAAACTGGTGCTTCCAGACCCCAAAAGCCTGGTGCCAACAACAATGATACTAGCCTTTCTGAAGGCAGGCCCTATCTAGACTCTGCACGTATGAGTCCTTCAAAGTCAATGGTAAGCCAGTGAGATATGCACTATGTGAGCAACTGTTGTAGAGATATGGAAACTCATCCTCAGTGGAGTGAGTTCCCTGTCCAGGGTACACTGTTAAGAAGATGCAAAGCTAGGATTTGAATGCACCAAGAAACATATGCCTATTTTAGTTAAGGAGGGTGCTTATCTGTGACCTCAGAGTCACATGGTCAAGGTTGCCTGGCTCTTCTGGCAAGGAAGAGGAAAGCAGGACAAACCCCTTCTTTCTGGCATTTTCTGTTCCTCTGTTTCTATCCCACTCCAATTCTCTCTACCTTCTCTTTTTCCTGTTTACCCCTGCCCTCTTTGCTGGAGCAAAGTGTCCTCCCTCTGCCAAATCCAGGGAAGCAAAGCCCAAGGCTGGGGGTTCTAAAAAGGGAAATAATTTGGCTTAAAGGTGGAGGACAGTGGGGACCACAGAGGGGTGTCCTGGGGAAGGAGGATCATGCTACAGATTTGGGCAGAGCACCCTAATGGTGCAATGAGGGTCTGACCTAGCTCCAAACCACTGTGGTCTGGCTCCTTCATGTTAGCAAGGAATGATGAATTTGAGAAATTACTGGAAGGATTGGGGGAGACAATGAATTTCCTCATCTACACTCAGGGAAGGTTTGGAGAGTGTGGAAGCATCCCAGAGGTCCCAAGTCCCCCTCCTTACCTCCTTCCATAATACTATCTCCAAGTGCTATCTTCTCTAGCCTTGCCACCTATGAGATGACCTCATGGAAGCTCCCCAACAACGTAGAGCTCGACTTGGCATTTTCTTGGGATGCAAGGAAAAGTTACTTTCTTTGCTTTGATTTGGACAGGGGTCTCACTACATAGCCCAGGCTGGCCTCAAACTTGTAATCCTCCTTTAGCCTCTGAAAGGCTGAGAGTGCAGCTACGTGCCACCACGTCTGCTAAAAGGCCCTTTCTTATACAATCCTGCTGGCCTATTTGACTCATGAGGAGACAAGCTCAGGGAGAAGTGGCTTGCCCATGACTCTACACCAGAGTATGGGTGGCAGGGCCTAGCTTTCAGGAGTTCTATCCTGTCCACCTGTCCACCAGAGGATGAACAGGTAATATCCTCAGCTCAGGCCTCAGAATTGTCTACTTACTGTGTAAGTTCTACTACTGAACAGTTCTTTTTAAAATACATTTTAAAGTTAGCAGACACAGTAATAAAGCTTCATTATGGCACTTTCTTAAGTATATGTCATTATACTTTATTTTTCTGTGCAGAGGTTTAACAAAAACTGCAGAATGAAACTTGTTGAACTCACGTCTGGACAATTCTGTTTACTGCAAGGCTCCGCACAGCCTCAACATTCTATGCCCTTAATTTTTTCATTTTTAAAGCAATGAGGGTGATAGCACCGCCCATGGGCTGTAAAAGTCATGTGGGGAAGGAATGAATGTATCCGTATAAAGCACCTAGAACAGTACTTGGCCCTTGAGAAATGTTTACCCAGTTGGGGGTTATTTCCAGGCTCCTCCTTCAAGCCCTAGACCTGCAACTCATTCTGACATGACCAACCTCATGCCCACCCTGCTACCTTCAACATCAAAGACCTCTCTGCCCTCATCCTCATAGCTCTACTCTGCTTGGTGTGTTCAGAGCCTGATTTTCTGTCCTGATTCTAGGTACTGATAGCAGTAAACAGTACTCACTTTGCCAATCCCTTCTCTGGTCACTGGGTAACTTTTCTAGTGCCTGGGTGACCAGTGCAGCTTCCAGAATCTTTGTCTTGCCTTTGTTGGACCCCTTCAGGACTGGGGTCCATACCACTATCCTAGCTCACATTTGGGGTCCTGCCACTTCTTTGCTGTTGCCTGGTACCATCTGCTCCTAGACTCTTTGCCTGTTGCTATGACTTCATGTGGGGCTACAGAGTCCCAGAGCAACTTGGATGCACCCCTTGCCTCAATGCTGACTGTCACCATACCTCTCCAGACAGCCTGCTCTGCCAAGAACAACTCAGTATCAATTCTGTCCTATCTGTGGAGAGAAGATGAGGCAATGAGCAGAAAGAAGACAAGGGGTTTCTTTGGCAAGAGCTTGGCTCAGTACAATACATGAGTTCTGTGTGCCCCAACCGTCTGGCAGAAGTTTATGCTCTATGCTCCCTTACCTCCTCATCCAGCAGTCCTTGGAAAGGAGAGCTACCTAGTTTGTGCCTGGCTCCAGCAGGCAGGGTCAAGTCACAGCCACAAAATCCCAAGAGAGAGAAGAGGGAGGAGGAGGAAATACAAATGGAAGAGCCTAGCAGTGAAGCTATGGCAGGGCGCACCAGGAGGGAGGGAGGGAGGGAGAAGAGGGAGGGAGGGAAGGAGGGGAAGCCGGACCCAGGGCTATTTCTGTACAATAATACAGGGGAAGAGGGCCAAGCTGACAGGACAGTGATTAGTCTTCAGGGAGCAAAGGCGAAGACTCCGCTGGCGAGTCCAGGGCTGGAGGAGCTGGCCCGGGGCCCAGTCCGGTGGGCTGGAGCTATGATTTCAGAGGCCGGGAATCTGAGGCGAGCTGGGCACAGGAACTAGGGAGCAGAGAAGGTGGGAGCAGGGTGAGGGGAGCCAGCCATCCTCTCTGCTCCACCTCCAGCACTGGACGCTGGGCAGGGGTGGGGCTGGCTTGCCCCAACTGTCGTTCTGCCACCGTGGGGTTATCAGGCTGTGTGTAGAGGCAGATTTTCTGAAATGCACACTTCCTGGGCTCTGGCCTGTGAGGTAGATGGCGTGAGAAAGGGCCAGAAACACAAGGCTCGGAAATCTCGGGGGAAGAGTCAAGACTTCATTTTCTTTCCCACGGGATTTACAGTCACAGGGTCTGTGAGAGGGAGTGTGAGAGGGTCAGGTCATAGAGAGTGACAAGGAGATCACATTTACCAAGGGTCCATGCTGCTGTGCCTCTTGCTACACATTAGCACATTGAATACCCCTGAAAAGCAGGTAAGGTAGGAAGGAGTGATCAGGCTTGATTTACACCAGGCAAACAGATGCTAAGAGATTGTCCTAACATCTTTCAGTTACAGAGAGGCAGTGCACCCAGGTCTGTTAAGCTCCAAGGGCCTAGCTCTGGAAGCACTATTGCAATGGGAGGAGTTCTGCTAGTCTCTGCTTTGGGACTCCTTGGTTTCAAATCTACTGCCTATTCTCTGCCAGGTGCATGACTGAGTAAGGTCTTTCACCTCTTGGCTGCAGTTTTTCTCATCTGTATAATGGAACTACAAACATTTTTAGATTGCACACAGCTGAGTGTGGTGGTACTCAGGAGGCTAAGACGGGAGGATCCCAAGTTCCAGGCCAACCTGGGCTTGGTAGTGAGACTTTGCCTCACAATTTACAAGGGGGACAAGATAGGGGTGTAGGCCATTGGTAGAGTTCTTGCCTATCAAGTGTAGGGCTGAGTTCCATCCCAATCCCACAGACAAAAGATTACTATGTAAAGTAAATCAGTTAAAAATGCATAAGGCATGTAAAATAGCTCTTGGTACACTAACTGATTACTCAGGAGTTGACTTGAGTACTTCACCACACTCCTTTGTAAAGAATTCTAGAAGGAGAAGTATGAAAGAGGCAAGAGAGCTGTAGTATGAAAACACAGTTCAGAGGGTCACTCCAACCCCTTAGAATTGGCATCCTCCCACATTTGGACAATAGTATCTAGAGTCTTTAAAAGAGGTGCTGTGTGACCCAACAATTGCACTTCTGGGAATTCATCCTGTAGAAAGAATAGGTCAAGAGGGCAGAGATGTATATATCAGGATGTTCACTGCCTGATTATTATAGCAAACAGAAAAAAATAGGGGCTTGGCCAAACGAATTACAATGTGTCCATGCACTGCAGCCACTAAAAGCAGACATGTCACTCTAAAGCACTGATACAGAAGGGGATTCCTAGGACAGTAAAAAGGTAGTTAAATCTGGGTCGAAAAAGTGTTAGAGGCTCATTATTGGAAAAGAGAATCTATTCCTATGTATGGAAAACCTAAAATTCCCTGGCAACAAGTTTTTGAACATTTGCTGCTTATATTACTGGAAGGAAACAAGTAACGAAATGATTTTTCTTTTGAAAGAAAAATCTTGAAGGCTTAGAACCTCTACCCAGAAACCGGAGTCATAGGTGTTAGGCTTCTAGGCAGCAGTGATCTCCCAACTTGCCCAGAGGGTAGACCAGAACTGAAGACTTCTCACTGATGCTACTTCTTTCCCAGAAGCAGGAGTAGGGTGGAGAGTCAGTCAGACAAATGTGGACTCCATCTGGTCCGAAAACAAAGCTTCAAAACCACCAGCCAAGGTGACCTTGCACGCTCATTCATTCATTTCTTCATTCAAAAGTGATTTACTTAACAATTACTATGCATCCATAGCAAGCAATGAGGACACAACTAGTGAGCAGAATTGGCCAAATGTCTTGTTCGCACAGCAGTAAGATACAGCATAGAGAATAGTGCAAAGGTGGGGTTCTGAGAGCACAAGGAAGTGAGCGTGTTAGTCACACTTTCTCAGCACTGTGACATTAAGACCTAACATAAACAGCTTCTGTTAGGAATTCTTTTGCCCCCACTTTCAATCCATAGCAGAGACAGCATGATGGGGAGAGCAGTTCACATCATGGCATCCAGGAAGGAGAGAAAGATGGAGGGGAGAAGGGGATGACTGTGCTGGGGCGTGCTGTTTTCCTTTATTCTCTTTGGGGCTCTCAGCCAATGGGCTAGTGCCACCGACATTCAGGTTGGCTCTTCTTCCTTTGTTTAACCCTCTAGAGAAATACCCTCACGAACTCTGTCAGATCTGTGCTTTATTAATCTCCCAGGAGTTTCTCAATCCAATCAAGTTGACAAGATGAACCATCATAGCATGCCACTGAAAACAGAGGAAATTGAAATCAACAGCTGACATGGGTAAGGAAGCCAGGCATGCAGACAACCAGAGGGTGAGCATTCCAAGCAAGTGCAGTGCCCCTGAGGTGGGAAGGCTGCTGAATGGCTGGAAGTATAGAAAAGAGGTCATGCAGACTACAGAAGGGATGCAGATGATGACTTTGGACAGGAATGCACACTAAAAAAGGACTGGGTGGGCAAACCATGGTACAGCTTTGTCTCTTATTCTAAGTGAGAAGAGGAGACAGGACAGGGTTTTCAGCAGAAATGTGACAGTCACTTACCTAGATTTTAGTAGAATCACTTTGGCTGCTGTCATACAAAGAGGCTGGTGTAGAAATAATTTAAAAAGTGGCAGCAGGGAAGCAGTTTAGAAGCTATGGCAGTAATCCAGGTGATGTATCTCAGACCTAAGTGGCAGTGTAAGTTAAAAGAGTTGTCCTTTCTGCTCTGACTGCTGGGTTCAGATTTTGCACCAAATCCAGAATGATCTGTGACAACCATTCCACTTTAGTGAGAATATGACATACAGTGTGTTCTGTTGTGAGGCTACCCTTCTTCAACTGTAAAACCTTTGTGTGTGGTACTCAGTACTATATTCCTCCAGGGCTTAGAACGGTGTTGCTTGATTGGGGCTCAGCAAAGGAATGAACATGGTGAAGTAGGGACGGGGAAGTAAGAAATTCAACCCAATTGTGGGAGGAACAGGGCAGAGATGAGTGGACACAAGTGATCTACTCATTCAACCAAGCACAAAGGAACAATTCCTGCCTCAGAATATATGCACAGGCTCAGGCCAGCACTTATCTCAGCCTCCCTGATGGAATTTGGTGTAACTGTTCTTCCCATTGGTCATAAGAAAGAGATCCCACTTGGGTAGGCTTCCTCTCCTCTTACAAGGGAAGTGAGTCCAAGGAAATGGGTAGAGCTAGTGTTCCTCAGTGAGAGACAGATAGAATCCCAAGTATGGGCCCATTTTATTTCTTTCTATACGACTCTATCTTCCTGGTACAATCTTGTTGCCTCCTACAAACTTCATTCTCATTTAATCACTCAACAACCCATCTTTCCAATTTCTTTCTCCAGTTTCCTCTGCTTTCCCCTAAAGCTATCCACTAGTCCTTGGATTCCTCGAAAACCCTTGCTTCATTCCATGAAAATGCCCTCTTTACTTTGAAATGTCTCTAACATCTTTCTTAGCAAGATTCCATTCCCTGCAAAACACACCCCTCATGGCTCCAAGCAGATAGAGGGATTGGAGATTGGCTAATTCTGATCATGCGTGTCCTATTTTCTCTACCTTCCATGCATATATCCTGACCCATTCATTAGTACTGAAGCCTGGAAAAAGGCTCATAAAGAGTTATCAGCATTTTGCCAAGATTCTGCTTTCAGAATCTCTGGAGTAGAATCATCTATACACTGAACAGCAAGGAACAGCAAGGCCTATGCCCTCTTCCCTGGCTCAGCCAGAGGAGCCAGACATCCATGCTTTTCCCACACCTTACTACAGTAATATGTGACCATCCCCTTAAAAGCCAGAAAGCTCACTGCCAGTTGAAAACTGCTAGAATCTGCACATAGATTTCTAACCCTCTTGTCAGTTCCTAACCCTTAAAAGTGAGTGGATAGACAAGGACCACCAGACATTTGAGGAAAATCTTTAATGTAGAAGACAAAGGCCAAACAAACAGGAAAGCCAATTCATAGGAAACAACAAAGAACAGGGGTTAGAAGAAAATTAAGCCAACAGTTGTACTTTAGTGGCTTCAGCACCAAAGGTGATCTTGTACTCAAGCCACATGCCGTGTGACTAGTATAGTGCTGCACTATGTCATTGTCAGGACTCAGCTGAAGGAGCTGCTTTCTATGGGACATTGCTAGACTCATGAAGGAAGGAAGCAAGGTGGAAGAATAGCAAATGACATGCTTCTACTCAAGAATGGAATGTGTCATTTCATCCCCATTTCCTCAGCCAAAATAAGAGACACATCTAAATGTAGGGTCTCAAGTGCAAGAAATATTTTGTTGCACAGACAACTCAAGGGACAGAATAGCAAATGGTTCTACAAGTCCAGAAACTATCAGAACCCACAAAATAGAAATAGAAAGCAGTCAAGTGGGGAAATGGAGTTAATGAATTGCTGATGTGGTAACATAAATGCTAAATTACTTAAGTCGGCAAGAAGCTGGAGTTTTTAAAAGGAAGATAAAGTTGGCAACAAAGTAGATGAACAAAGAAATCAAAAACACAAAAACTGAAAGAATGTACTAAGAGCCCCAATATGTAACCTAGAAGAATACCAGGAAGAAAGGAAACGGCCAGGAGAGAGTAGGAACCATTAATGAGCTACTTCCTCCAGGAGGAAGACAATAATCTCTCAAATTAGAGGGTATATCTCAGAAGTGGAAGGTAAATCCCTATTGCTGAAGACATCATGCACTTCAGATGCAGGACTCAGAGACCTCTAAATTAGAGCTGACCTGAGGTTTCTTTTCTGAGGTTAGTTTTCATGGTACCAGGAGGCACCATATAAGCTTCCAAAGGAGGGAAGCAACCAACAGTCTTACTCAGCTATTATGCTTATGAACCACAGAAATGACCCACAGGGCATGATAACCCTAAGGTGTAATAGTGGTACCCATACCTTGGTGGTAACCAACAGTTTTGTAAATTGGACTTAAGACCTGCTCAACAAGAAGGAAATCATGCCTGTACGGAAATCCTAGCCAACTACCCAGGGGTAGTAAAAATCATGGTTCTTAGAGGAGAAACTACAACCACCACTTTGCTAACTACATTCTAAAAATATTTGTCCATATACCCAGAGATAAGTACAGTCCTCACCCCTTATGAAGGAAACTTTTTCTTTGCAACTGGCAGAGATCACTGCAGAAATCTACAACCAATCAAAATGCAGAGTTATGGAGCTGAGTTTAAGTGGATACATCTACAACAAAACAACTCTTATACCTAAGGCTTAGGGAGCATTGTGGAAGGAGGAGGCATGTAAGAGTCAGAAGATCAGGTAGTTTGCTGTGAGATTGTGTTTCCTAGGAATGTCAGAAGCTACACCCATAAATTATCACCAACATGACTGCCTAAACATGAGCTGAATAAAGATAGCAATAGACATGCTAACGTGGACAAGGAAAGCCCACAAGGCCTCAACCCTGCACAAATAAATACTGGCAACTAAGAAATGCTGAGAGCGGGAGAAATAGTCATCTCCATGAAAGAGTACACCAGTTGATTACACAATATCAGTCTTGAAAGCATACATACACGTAACATTATGCAGATTGAGCAGGTTGTATTTGGGAATACATATGTATATACATAAACATACACACATGTGATAAAAATTAATTTTAAAAAAGAGGCCATAGATGTGAACAAGAGTAAAGAGGGATGTATGGGAGGGTTTAGAAGGAGGAAAGGGAAGGGGGGATGATGTAATTATATTATAATCTCAAAAAATAAAATATATAATAAGTAATTATTTTTAAAAACTTGAGAGGGCACAGCAAAGCAGCCACCACATGAGGTGAAGATGTCAAATAACAAAGCACACTTTAGTACACTTTAATACAAAGACATCCTAACAGGTTCCACAATAGGTGCACACAAGGTCTCAGAAATCAGAGCAGTGCTGGTCATATTGCTACATGGTGATATCATAGCACTCAGGAGGTAGAAGCAAGAAAATCCAAAATTCAAGGCCCCACTGGGCTATGGAGTGAGATTCTGTCTAAACAAAACAAAATCCAGAATGGCATCAATTATAAAGTATAAAGGTATTCATTCATCAATGTTGATTGAGGACTTACTGGATGTCGTGCACTGTGCCAGACTCTAGGGATGTGATAGACAGCAGAGACCTAGTCTGTAACTCTCACTGAATCTGTATCTTAGTGGGACCTGAGACAGCCAGCTGAGAAGAAAGACAAACTTACTTTCCCAGCAGCCAGTTCTCTAAAAAGGAAGAAGTGACAAAAGGTGGGCAGTGGGGACTTCAGCCTGGTGAGTTTGGGAAGGCCTCTCTGAAGACTCGAAATTAAATCTGTCACACCTCATGAAGATTTGGGGAGAGACGCAATGTTTCAGACACTGTGTATGTGTGACAGAAAAAGAAGAGAAAAAGGAAAAGAAAAAAAGAAGAGGACTGTCAGAGAAACAGAAAGACCACTGAGTAGAAAAGTTGCCAATCATTTCTCCCAATCTGTCACTTGGGTTTTTAACTTTGTTTATGGTGTCTATTGGCATACAGACATTTCAGAATTTTGATGCCATCAAATGTACCAGTCTTTTCATTGAGAGGTTTTACTTTCGTGGCATTGTTAAAAGATTTGTGTTACATCAATAATGTAGCTATACTCTTCAATATTTTCTCACTATAGTGTTATGTTTTGTATTTTACATATTTACTTTCAATTTTTATGTTATTTCATTTCTAAATGGTGTGAAGAACGGACCTAAATTTTTTCCCTAATGGGTAGCCCATTGCCTCAATACCATTTATTGAATAGACCATTCCTCCCTCCACTGATCTGAAAAGCCGCCTTCATTAAATAACAGATTACCACATACACATGGATGTGTTTCTGGGCTCTATTCATTTCCATTGTTCTGTACCTCTCTCCCTGAGCTAGGTCTGATGATTAGGCCAGTAATCCTTCCTCTGGCCAAATTGGCTCTTTAGGGCCCTTGTCCATCCTGATTGGCCTGAATTTATGCCCTGCCCATTGTTGCCTCCTCTGAATAGCATTCTAGCACACGGCTTTCCTTCCTGGAAATGTGTAAAATATTTTGATGTGTGGTAAAGCGGTTAGTTTGTTTTGCTTCTGTGATTTAATTTTTAAGTACTCATTTACTTTACAGCATAACAAACCCTTCCAGGCCTATTTTGTATATTTCATATTCCAGTTCTAAAATCAGCCATTTCTTCAAGGATCCCTAGTTTCTTTTATTGGAGGATGAGGTTGGAAGCCAAGATATGAGTATGGAGTGTGCACATTGCTGTTAGGGAGCCATTGCTTCTACCTTTCTCAGCTGACAAGAAAACAATATCTTTGTGTATACCAACATATGTACATACACACATTTATAAATATGGCTATATGTAACCATCCATCCACACTTGCATGTTAAGCTGTATGAATTCATACTGAGACCTTCAACTATAATCTGTCACCATTTGGATGATTACAATCAGTTCCCTGTCATGATTTGAATCTGAAATGTCCTCCACAGGCTTGCTTTTCTAATGCTTGATCCGTAGTTTCTGGTGTTATTTTGAATGCTGTGGAGCCCCTATGAGATGGGACATAGATGGTGGAAGCAGGCTACTAGGGGCGGTCTAACTTTTACAAGTTAGAACTTTAGACCTTTCTTGTACTTTTCTTCTTCTTCTTCTTCTTCTTCTTCTTCTTCTTCTTCTTCTTCTTCTTCTTCTTCTTCTTCTTCTTCTTTTTGGTTTTTCAAGACATGGTTTCTCTGTGTAACAGCCCTGGCTGTCCTGGACTCACTTTGTAGACCAGGCTGGCCTTGAACTCACAGAGATCCACCTGCCTCTGCCTCCCGAGTGCTGGAATTAAAGGTGTGCGCCACCACATTCTAACTCTGTTTCTTGGTCTGCCTCCATATAAAAAGCCTCCACAACACTCCCAGCACCATGAATTGAACTGCTCCCACCACCATACCATCCCCATCATGATGGACTAAAATTTCTCTTAAACCATGATCTTAAACAAATTGTATCAATTAATTTAGTCACAGTAATTCAAAACTGACTAATCTACTATTCATGCTTATCTATAAACCCTAACTCCAACAGTGGGATACCACGTGCCCATTATCCAGTATCTGTTCACCTAATCTCAATCCCTGAATGAATATATGTTTATTGGTGTCAGAATTGTTAACCTGTACTCCATAGGAAATAATTTAAGAACCACAGTGCAATGTTTATGTCCCATTTCTTTTGCTTTTAGTCTTAAAGATGCTCAGTTCCAGGGTTACTTAAATCAGTCCATTCTGACCCTCCCCATCCTTTGGTAAGATTCTTTCATACATTTTCTGTGCATTGTTTGTGTCACATGGTGCATTCAGTTCTGGGACCCTTGCTCTCCTAAGTGTTTTTTGTTTGTTTTGAGACAGGGTTTTTTGTGTATCCTTGACTGTCCTGGACTCACTTTGTAGACCAGGTTGGCCTTGAACTTGCAGAGATCCATCTGCCTCTGCCTCCCAAGTGCTGGGATTAAAGGTGTGTACCACCACACCCGGCTTCTGAGTGTTTTTAACTGTTTGTACACATTAAGTTCCCACCTTATATTGGAAAGTTCTGTGTTTTGTAATGCGCCCATAATTGTGGCATTTTACAGGATAGTCTTCTCATCCTAAAACTCCTCCATACTTCAACTATTCTTCTTTCCTCATTCCTCTTGAGACCTTTCTACTGTGTGAGCATCACTGTAGCTTTGCTTTCTCAAGAATGTCATAAAATTGGAATTATTTGATATCCTTGAGTATCCTTTTCAGAATGACTTCTTCCACCTGGCAGGATATGTTTAAAGTTTGCTCATGTCTTTCTGTGGCTTGATAGCTCTTTTCTTCTAGTACTGAAAACCTTTTCTTTGTACGTGATGTCTGATTTTTTACATATAGCATAGACTTGGTTTATATTGTATGGATATGGTGGATATTCTTTTATCCACATGCTCTTTTAGTAAGTTAATCTGTTGTTACCTTCTAGTTTGTGAAATTAGAAGGAGGTGAATTAATTGAGTGTTGTGATACACACCTGTAATCCCAGTACTCAGGAGATGGAGGCAGGAAGATTAGAAGTATAACTCTTCTGTCATGTATTGTCCTTCGGTGTTACATTTTAAAATTCACCATTAGCCAAAAGGTAACATGACTTTCTCTTATATCTTCTATAAATTTTGCAGTTTGTCTTTTATTTTGGTCTATGATCCACTGTGAATTATGTTTTAAAGAACTATGAGATCTGTGTTCAGGTTTTAGGAGTTTTGTTTGACTTAGGAGTTTTTGTTTGTTTCTTTTCATTATGGGAATCTCATTGTTCTAGCACCACTTTTTAACTCATAGAATTACAATTACTCCTTAATTAAAGATCAACTGACTACATTTACATGGGTCTTCTTCTGGTTTCTTTATTGTGTCTATTGACTTCGGTGTTTATCCCCAAATGTACTAGATTCTTGGTTGCTATTGGCTTCATATTCAGCCATGTGAGCCATTCAAGTTTGTTCCTCAGTAGCATATTGGACACTTTAGACTTTTGCCTTTATATGCAACTTTAAAGATAAATTTGGTTATGTAAAGCAGCTTGCCTGGACTCTGATAAAATCTTGGGGCTAGGGATCCAAGGCCTAAGAAAGTAGCTCTGTAGTAAAGTGCTTGTCTAGCAAGGGAGAGGTTAGATTCCTAACAGTAATAAAAAGGATTGTGTTAAATTTGTAGGCCAAGTTGGGAAGCAATAACATCTTAGTAATACTGAGTCGTCTGCTTCGCAAGCACAAGCTGTCTATGCCATTTAAATCTTTGATGTATTCAGTTTCATATTTTCTTTCTCATGTAGATGTGTATGTATTTTGTTAAACCTACCTACCTCATTTTGATACTGTCAAAACTTATCTCCAATTCTAATTGTTTATTTCTTCTATATGGGAAAGCAATTAACATTTGCATACTAGCAATGTGCCCTCCGACTTTGCTACAGTTACTCGTTTCGGGAAGGTTTTTTGGCCAATTCTTGGGTATTTTTTGCACAAAAATATTGTCATCTGTGAATGAAGGCAGTGTTATTTCTCTGTTCTCACCTCTGTGCTTCTTATTTCCTTTTCATGTTGTGACAACACTAGCAAACACTCGTAGTGCAATGATAAATAAGAGTGTTGATTCTCCTCAATCTTAGAGGGAGAAAAATTTAGTTTCTCATTTGTACATATGGTATGAACTGTATCAAATTTAGCAAAATATGTACATGTTCTCTATTCTGATGAGAAAATACCTCTCAATTCCTGGTTCATTAAAGGTGTGTGGGGAATGTATTCGTGTACATGTTCATGTGTGCACATGCATGAAGAGTTCAGATGTTAATATCACATGGCATCTTCAATCTATTTTCACAATATTTTTTGATATGGTGTCTCTCTCTCTGAATCTGGAACTCACTGATTCATCTAGACTGGCTGACCAGTGCACCCCAGGTATCCTCCTGTCTCCACCTCCCCAGCCCCTGGGTCACAGGCATAACACACTGTGGCCAGTTTTCTCACTTGGCCAACCAAGCCATCTCTACATCCCCTTGTGAAAAGATTTTATGCTGAGTGAGCACTAGATTTTGTCAAACATCAATCTTGTATCGATTGATGTAATCATTCAAATTTTATTTAACTTGTCTGAAGCAGGATCTCACTATGCAGTCCAGGCTGGTCTCAAACTCTTAATCTTCCTGCCTCACTGTCCTAAGTGCTGGTCGCACCTAGATTCTTGCTGTGGTATATTATATGGTTTAAAATTTGGAGCCAGCAATATATTGTTGAAATAAATCCCAATTGCTCGTGATGAACAATTACTTTTGAACACTATTGGGTTCTATTTGCTGCTTTTTTTGCCAAGGATTTTTGCCATGGTGTTCTAAGAGGTGTTACAGCTTCCCTTTCTTATTACATCTTCAATGCTCTGTTTTGGTATTAGTGTAATGCTAGCCTCTCCAAGTGAGTTAGCAAGATTATCCTGTTTCTGTCTTAGAGAACACTGTAAAAACATCAGCATCATTTCTTCCACAAATGTTTGAGATAAATTAAAGAGGTTTTTTTTTAATAGACACATATCCCTTCCAATTATCTATTTCTCTCTGTGTGAGTTTTTTCAAGAAGTTTGTCCTTTTATCTATTCTATCAAACTTTGGGGAAAATAAGTGTTCCTAGTACTTCTTTTCCTTTTTTTCTTCTTGTTTTTGTTTTTAGGGAGAGTCTCACTAAGTAGCCCAGACTGGCCCGAAACTCACCATCCTCCCCCATGTCCACCTTCCAAGTGCTGGGGGGGGGGGTTCAAGAGTGCACCATGACACACAGCTTAATATCTCTTTATTACAATATGCAACGTATCCATGAGTATCTCCTCTTCCATTTCTTATATATGCAATGCATGTCTTCTTTCCTATTTCTTTTTAGCTTGGCTAGAGATTTATGAATTTTATTGATCTTTTCAAAGATCCAGCCTTTGGATTTGTTAATTTTTTTCTAGTATTTTTGTTTTCTGCTCTCACTGATTTCTACCCCAATTTCACTATTTTTTTTAAATTCTTGTTTGTTTAGGTTTAAATGACGCTCCTGTTTCCTAGTGTACTAAGGTAGAAACTTTGATGATAGACTACAGATATTCTTTTTCCTTTTTAAGAATAAGTGCTTAATCCTATAAATCTCTAACTATGGGTTTCACTGTTTCTCACAATTTTTAAGTTATGTTTTTCTTTCCATTCAGCTGAAAACACTTTTAAATTTCTCTTGAGACTTCTTCAAGCCAGGCAGTGGTGGCGCACACCTTTAATCCCAGCACTTGGGAGGCAGAGGCCGGCGGATCTTTGCGAGTTCGAGGCCAGCCTGGTCTACAAATTGAGTCCAGGACAGCCAGGGCTACACAGAGAAACCCTGTCTCGAAAAACCAAAAAAAAAAAAAAAAAAAAGAGACTTCTTCTTTGATCTGTAATTGTTAGTTAGAAATGTGTTGCTCAAGTTCCATATATTTAAGGATCTTCTGGGGATTGTTATTTAGATATATGCAATAAAGCTGAATCTCCACTAGTCTTAATAAATTCTGCTTCTCTTTGACCTACTAAGTAGGAAATGCTGTCACCTGCAAATAATGATTTAGATCTTACTTTTCAATATTTATATATGATAATTTCTATTTCACTCTAAATCCCATTGAGTAGAATCTCCAGTACTCATCTTCATTCTCAAAAGAGAATGGTGCTGGTGAGCACTTTTGTCTTATTCTTGAGTTTGGTAAAGAAGGCATTTAATAATTAACTACCAAGTGTGGTGCTTCCTATGTTTCTGGTTTCTTCTAGTATTCTAAGAGTTTCATTTTAATGAGTAATAAGTATTTAATTTGTGTTTGTAAGTAATCATATACCAAAATGATGGTGTAATTATGTTTTAGTTACAATACAGTTAATTACTTGATAGGTTTTTCTAATGTAGAACCCAATGACATTTCTTCTTAGGAACAAGAAGTACATAACCTCTATTCTCATTTTCTCTATAAGTTATCTTGTGAGTAAGTTAATACATACTGTGTATTTGCATGCATAATATGAGTCTAGAACCTAAAGCCTAGAAAGGAGCACAGTTCAGAAGTATAAAATATTTTTAGAAATTGTTATATCTTTACCTGTAAGTTTTATATGGTTTTGATTCTGTTAGCATGCTATCACACTTCATTGCTATTTATTTATGTTGTTTTCATTGACCTGATTAGCTTGTAATATTCCTTATATAACCTATTGTTGTCTGCCACGAGGACTTCTAACTGTGAATTGGAAAACTGCCTCTGTTTTGTATACTTACGAACAATCCCTGCTATAAAGAAAATTTTCTGAATCCATTGCTTATATTTGTGTTGGTTTGATAAATTTGTACAGCAAATTACCCCAATGTTTAGTAGTCTAAAACAACAGAAAGTTGGGGTGTCCGTCAGTGAAAAATATTTCACTAGCATATGTAAACCTTGGTATCAATCCCCAATATTGCAAGAAAACACAAAAATAAGGAAAATAACCAAGATCTCATAAGTTTGTTTGCTTCTTTGCTTTAATTTCTGGTTTTTAGAGACAGAGTTTCACTATGTATCATAGGCTAGTCTTGAACTCACTATGAGGCCCAGGCATGATGTCAGTTTCTATACTGAAGTAGGCATAGCTTGGCGAGCAGTTCTGATTCAAGGTTTCTCACAGGTGTTGTCTAGGTCTGTGTGGGGCTGTGAACATTAAGGAGTTCAAGTTGGGGCAAGCACACTTCTATGCACACTCCTGTGGCTGTTAGCATGGCTCAATTCCACATGTGCTTTTACATTGAGGACCTCAATTTCTAACTGGACATTAGTCAGAGGACTCTCAGCTTCTCAGCTCCAATTCTGCCATTCCATAGGTCGAATCAAGGCACATAGCAGCTTGCTTTACAAGAGTCAGCACAGGAAAACCACAGTAGCATGAAACTGGCGAGAAGTCATTTTCTTTTTGCATTATAATCTTGAAAGGGACGCACCATCACTTTTGCTCTTTCTAGAAGCAAGGCACACAGAAAAATTCATACTCATTAGTACAAGATGAACAGAAATAAGAGCTAGAAATTATTGTGGGCCAATTTAGAGGCTATGTACTACAATTCTTAATGGTAGATCTTTGATTGACTAAGCTCCCAATAACTGTTTTTGACCTCTTTAATCATTTTAATTTGCAAGTATTTGTTATTGTTTATTGTTGTTGTTATTATTTTATTATTATTATTGTCTGTGAATGATGAGGGACATCCATATGCCACAGAACACATATGGAGGCCAGAGGTTCTAAATAGCACTCAGGTGGCCAGATTTGTGTGGCAAGCACTTTAACTGCTGTGCTGTCTCTTGACTCTCTTCTTATTTTTTAATGAGTGTATTTAATGCCGTGCATTCTCTGAGATTGGCTACATCTCATTGTTTTTGATATATGGAGAGTTGACTGGTTTTAAACTTTCAGTGGTTCATAATTTTCTTTTTTCCCCATTTATCCAGATCAAAACTGTGTGTGCTTGTGTGTATGTGTGTGCATGTGTGTGTGTATGTGTGTGCATGTGTGTGCCCCTGTGCACGTGCATTTGTGCGTGTCTGTGAGTGTGTGTGTGTATGTGTGTGTGTGTGTGTGTGTGTGTGTGTGTGTGTGTGTGTGTGTAAGGCAAGAATAATTAAAGAAGAGGTCATAAATTTGAACGGTTGCATGAAGAAGTTGGATGAGTGAGATGAAAGAATGGAAATGATGTAAATATAGCATTCATGCATAAATTCTCAATAAAAAAATAAAGAAGAGTGTCTACAGTTCAAGCAAGGGATTTCTTCTTGCCCAGTGATGTGCTTGCCACTAATTCAACCATCTCCAATTGGAGATTCTTGGATGCTCACCTTCTACTTGGAGTAGAATACGGGGTGGTGTCAGGAGCTGACATGTCTCAATAACAAAAAATCTTAAGTTAAGAAAACATCTTTGAATGCCATATTCTACAGATCTCTTGAGGTTTTGAAGACCACTTATCTATCACTGTATAGTTAGATAAGCAAATGTTCTTGTCTTCTAGCAACTTAATTTCTGATTAACTTAGAAAACATCTGTGATAAACTTAATAGTACCTAACAAAATGACGTGTTTGAATGATTATTAGTTTGTATTTCTTAATTATCCTAAACAGTTTGTGACAGTTGCTATCAAAAGGCCAAAAATTCACAGTGTATTTTTAAGTGTTACATAGGTATAATACCTTAAAAAGAGTTCACCTTAATTTTGTATCAATACACAAAGATTAAGAACATATTCAATAATCTATCTCTTTTTCTTTATTATTCCTGTATTATATCTATATCCTATTTTTTCAAGTCTTTCCCCCCCTACAAAGGAGAGAAAAAAAGGATAGAGAAAAGAAAAAGAGAGAAATCCCTGGGTCTAACCTCCAAAACCTATTTAACAAGACCATTTAAAAAATTGTTACCAATCCCCCTAAATAATAACAAACATCTAAAGCTCATCAAATGACCAAAGAGGGGAGAGGAAATCAACCACCCCACCTTCTGGGAATGGGATGTTGCTCTCTTAAAATTATTTCCTGCTGATTTGGAATTTAGTAAACCTGTTTAGGGGCCCAAATAAGAATGGAAAAATGGTTAAGAGAGTTAATGGTAATATTTGATGTTCAGTTCTTTTGTGCTCAGCTATTTAAATGTCCTAAGAAGTTTGTAGTCAGAGGCTGAACTTCAGGGTTTTACTGAAGTCCTGGCTGGAACAGTCTGTGGGGCTGAACCATTTTTATTAGCCATTTTGAGTTCTTCTGGTTGTACATTTTTGAAGAAACAGCTAGCAAGAAAAATCCCTTGCTTCAACTGAAGACAAAATGGTGTCCAAAAAAGACAAAACTTGGAAGCAGGTAAGTCTACAGCCTAGCTCTGCCAAGACAGGGTAGGCAAGTCCTTCGTAATTCCTGCTTTACAATTAATATCTGTCAGAGATACTGGGCCAAAAGCCTGAAGATAGATGCTCTAATGTTATAGAGAGAAATTGGTGACTGTCCAGGCAGCCAGTTATCTCTCATTTCTTAGTTTTGGAAGCTGCTGGCCCTGTACTTCCTGTATATTCAGATATATTTATTTATCTCTGGTCTCTGATGTGGTTGGAGACTAGATAGTTGTTACAGGCACACAGTTAAATTTTAAGTTGTTTAGGAATTAAAAGGATGTTCTAGGTCTAAGAAGATGTTTTTAAGTTGGTAATGCAAGTTAGGATAGAAACTGAGTTAGGTATAGAACTTTAAACTCATCAAGATAGATAGATAATAGATTATTAATATCAGTTGCCAAATACATGTGGACTGGACATTGGGAATGTATGTTATACCTTATAATTTTCATAATTGTGGCCTAATTACTCTTATTGTTTTGTATTGTATTTATTGTTATAAGAAAAAGAGCCTTTTATTGGATTGAAAGGGGGAGCTGTTAGAGGAAAAAAGATATACCTTAAATTAAAAAAAAAGCACATAGAAGGGTGAGGAGGAAGAGGATAGGAGGGTGGGAACCAGAGGGGAATGAGGGAGGGGACTATGATTGAGATGTAACTTGAAGAAATAAATAAATATAAAAAATGGACAAAGTAAAAAAAAAAAAGAAGTGTGGGTTTTGCCTTATTTATGGTGTTATACATTTCAAATCATATTTTGTTGTTATGCTGTCATTTAATTGAGCCTGTGGTTATGTCGTGGATCTCTATGATATTTGTTACCTGAAATTCCTCTTTTCTTCAGGACTGATGACTGAACCAAGAACCTCCCTCCCACACATTAGGTAAGTGCTCTACCACTGACCTGTACCCCTAGTCCTCTTTTTAAATTATTAGTTTTAGTTTTTGAGACAGAACCTCACTATGTAGCCCTGGTTGGACTGAAACCATGTATACAGGCTGGCCTCATAGAGATATCCCTGTCTTGGCCTCCTGAATACTGGAGTTAAATAAAGTTGTGTGTTATGGGGTTGGAGGGATGGCTGAGCAGTAGAGTACTTGTTCCACTTGCAGAGGTTTGATTCCCAGAACTCAGGTGGTGACTCACAACCATCTGTAACACCAGCTCCACGAGTTCTGACCCTCTCTTCTGACCTCTGTGGGCATTTATGCATACAGGCAAAACACTCATACACATAAAATAGGTAAACCTGAAAAAATGAAAATAAAGCCATGTACCACCACAACTGGATCTTAGGCCTCTTCTTACATTTAATTTTCACAAAGGGACTTTATAAGTTGCTTGGGCTAGCTTTGAACTTCCAAATCTCCTCCATCAGCCTCCTAAATAGCTGGAATTATAGACATGTGCCACAAGGCCCAGATAAGAATTTTTGGATATTTCTATTGTGGGTTAATACATTAAAAATTTTTGAAAGTATTCAGTGTGTATTTGAAAACTCTGTGCCTTTTCTGTTCACACAAACACACATATGTTCAATCTTACAAATTGTATCATTTCAATCCTGGTGTCCTTATTTAGTTAGGAAGCTATTATAGGAAACTGGCACGTGATGTGCTAATTTCTGAGGCAGGCATATTTTTATACTGCTGTTACATATTTGCTGATCTCTATGTTAAACCTATATTGTAAAGGTTTGTTGCAAGAAGATCGTTGGTATGGTGTGTACATATTATCAATTAAACGTTCCTATCCTATGTTTTTGCTTTGAGTTTTGTTTTGTCTGGCATTAATATTGCTACATCTGCTTTCTCTTTGTTGGCACTTGAGTATATTTTTTCAGTTCTTTTATTTTCAATCTTTCTGTGTTATTTTGTTTTACATATGTGTCTTGTAAATGGCATACAGCCATCTTGGCTTTTGACCTAATCTAAGAGTCTTTGACTTTTAATAGGGCAATTAAACATTCACATTTGTGCCGGGCGGTGTTGGCGCACGCCTTTAATCCCAACACTTGGGAGGCAGAGGCAGGCGGATCTTTGTGAGTTCGAGGCCAGCCTGGTCTACAAAGCGAGTCCAGGACAGCCAGAGATATTCAGAGAAACCCTGTCTCAAAAAACCAAAAAAAAAAAAACATTCACATTTATTGTGATTGCTTATGTGCTTGGACTAATTCCTGCCATCTAATTTTGCATGCTTAAATTTAGACTATTTTCTTATTGTTTTCCTTTGATTTCCTGCACTTTCCTTTGTTAGATAGATAAACTTTTCTTTGTTTCGTTTAATTTTCAGTAATCTGTGAAAAATACACTCCTTATTTTGGAGTCTCAAGGGTAGTTATCCATATAGTCTTTGTACATATGTATTCTCTACCAACATTTAGCATTAGTGTATATGTCTTTTTTTCCCCAGACAAGGCAAGAAACATAATATACAGTGCTCCTGCTTCTACTCTCTCTTGCCATCATCCTGCTCTTCGCTTTCTGTCCATTGCTGTCACTCTAGTCATGCTTAGAATTGATACACTGTCTTAAAGATTAACTCATTTCTCTGCTTGTCTTTTCTTACATTCTTCCTCCTATTTTAAGTCACCTTGGTTCTTAGTGTAATGTATCTATTATCTGCTACAGCAGAGGAAATTTGTAACTGACTACATTTCTGAATGTTTGTATGAAAAAATGTCTTTGGAAATTCACTTTCCATAGTCTTTGCATTAGTTGTCAAGTGTATTTCACATTAGTTATGAAAAAATTAAAGAAATAGTAGCTATAATTCTTAAAGGCTTGAGGTACATATGTTTTATGTATAGTTAGCCCACCATTTTATTTTCACACCATTTGACTCTCCCTATGGGTACTTATAGACTAGGCTGGGAAAATCTCAGTGCTATAATCCCTTTCCCAATTAATAGTTAATTAATAATCCAATAATTTCCCATTGGAACATTGATGAAACCACCTGCAACTAGTGGGTCATCTCAGCAGCCATCAGTTATCAGGTTAAGTTCAAAATTGCTTCTCTAATTATCTTTCATATACAAGGCCATATGATGACTTAATGATTGATAGCTTTTTCTCTCTCTTTCTTCTGTAAAATTAATGGGAGTGATCTTGTGTTCAAGGTGAGGATATGGCCTTGTGGTAGGAAGACAGCCATCAGTCTCATGGTTGGGTTGCAAGTTCCCAGGACTCTTGCCTATTCTACAATACTAATTCCACCATAGTTCCAATATGAGCTTCATGGTAATATTGCTCTTTCTATTCCAGTGATTTAAGGTAGAAATAGTAAAGTTGAATATGCCAGCACTGATGATACAGTGTCAGTTTCAGCATACCACAGCCCAAGGGCTGCCAGCTTAGTCTACACAAAAATCATGGCTTTTACATCTCCAAAGAACTTCCTTCTCATTGCACACTGTTAATGCACTTCAAGAGTCAGAAATCTATACAATCCATAACCAATGTGCTATGTACTGCAGGCAAGGTTGCAGGCAGTGTCAGGGGTATGCTAGCCCACTAAAGGCATGGTTATTGTAGGCATTCATTCAGTTATCACATTCTTCCTAAGCTTCCACTGGAAAACCACCCTACCATCTCTATGAGCCATAACACTCAATGATATAGGAGAGTTCCAATCTATCTTACATGAGGAGATCTCTTTCCATTGCAAATGGAAGAAATGCCAAAAAGGCTTATATTAGTTCACCTAAGTGAAAAGTAACCAGTTGTTACATAAAGATGTTTCAGTCAATGACTACACACACACACACACACACACACACACACACACACACACACACATACACACACACACACATCATAGCTGGCCATGTTAGTGACATCATAACCATCTTAGTCTATCTCTGCATAACAATTAAATTGCTTAGTAGAGCAGTTCTCAGAATGCAGGCCTGTCCTTCACTAACACAAGACTGTGTAACAGTAGTCCAGCTTCAAACAAAGTGTGTTTTGTCCTTAGGCAGGGGGAGAGGGCTTTCTGGAGAGGGAACCAAGGGCTTCACACATTTTTTTAGACAAGGTTTCAAGTAGCTCAGGCTAACTCACTATGTAGCTCATGGTGACACTGAATTATTTGAATTCCTGATCCTCCTCTTGCCTTCACTGCCCAGATGTTGAGATTACAGGCATGCCACAGCTGGTTCATGCAGTCCTGAGAATCGACCCCATGTTTTCTATTTCATTCATGCTAGGCAAGTACTCAAACAAGTGAGCCACATCCTCAGTCCAATTATTTTTTAACTTTTTAAAGTGACGTGGGATCTCACTAAGTTACCCAGGCTGGCTTTAAACTCACTTTGTAGCCCAGCCTGGAGTAGAATCTGCAATTCTCCTGCCTTGGCCTCCTGTGCAGATGAAATTACAGACCTGCACCACCTGCCCTGGCTATTATGCTTTCATTTGCTTTTTGTTTTTGTTTTTTATTTTTGTTTTTTTGTTTGTTTTTGTTTTTAAATGAGGGTTTTTATTGGGTAAGCCAAGGTCACAGGGTCACAAATCAATCTGTCTCAGAACTAAAACAGAATGCGCTTCTGGCAAAGGCTGAGTCATATCTCAGCCTGTGTGTGGAGCTAGCTGAGATGGACTCACAGCCAGGGAGAGGTTGTTTTCTGAGAAAATTTTAGTGTCTGCTATAAAAAAGAAGTTCCAGAGCGTGCACAAAGTTCTGAGATAAAATCCCTATCTTGTAAATGAACAAACAAATAGAATGGATGTTGAGGAAATTAAAAACAAAACAAAACACCACTCTTCGTTTTTCACCTCTCTGGTGAAAGAACTGAGACCAGAGAAATGTCAGGACAAGTCATCCTGAGTGAGCTAATCCAGACCTAGAAAGATGCACATGGCATGTATTGACTGGATTTTAGCCATATAGTACAGGATAACTAGCCTACAACTCACAGACAGAAAGGAACAGGAACATGGACTTTGTTACCTGTTAGTGGGACATTTTGCCCTAGTGGAACAGAAAGGAACAGGAACATGGACTTTGTTACCTGTTAGTGGGACATTTTGCCCTAGTGGAGCTGCTATGTAGGCCCCCAGTGCAAGATGAATCTCTTAGCCCTCATATGACTAATGAACTGAGGTGGGTTGATATGTGGTGCATGCCACATTGGAGGAATTAGATAATTGAGAGGGTAGGTCCCAGAGGGGTGGAGGACAGGGCTGTGAGGGAGATCCAGATGTCACTTGATGCAATAAATAAACATAATACATTTTTTTAAAAAAGATAGAGTCCCCCTAAGTTATCCAGGCTGCATCAAACTCATGGTGAGCCTCCTGCCGCAGCCTCCCAAATGCTCAGATCATAGGCATCTGCCACCACACCAAACTTTTTATATGATGTTCATGATAAGTAATAGGCTAGATGTTATACTGCCTTCAGTTTTTGTGTCAATGTCACAAATGCTAGGACATGTCTAATGGCAATTTTGCCATTTTTAAAGTCAAAAGAAGCTCCAGGTCTGACATGGCTACTGAGGAGTGCTGTGAAAAGAAGCAAAAACAAAGACACAACAGAACACTGTGGAGTGGAGAAAAGGACACCAGGGTCCTAGCTCTGCCACTAACTGGCTGAATGAAGCTGTGCGAGGTCATTCTTCTCCATACGCCTCAGTTTTCCCATGTGCAAACTGAGACAATTGCACTCCCTGAATGGTCTAACAACATACTTAAAGTGGAAGCTTTTGTTCTGTTCTTGGGGAAGGAGGGAGGGAGGGAGGGAGGGAGAGTCAGGAGGCTGAGCTGGAGTCCCTCCTCTCCATCTGGAACCATGTGGAGTTTCTGCAGTAGAGACATTTAACCTGACTTTAATTTGAGTTGAAATGTCTGATATTTCTGATAGTAATAACATGTCTTAGATGGGCCAGGGGGTGCAAGGCCTCCTGAAAAGCACACCAGAATGCCCTCTCTGTTCATACTCTGAAGCACAGCCTCCAAAAGGCGGGGATCCTGACTGAGGCCCAGGGAACGGGTGTTCCTGAAAAGTTAGGTCTGAGGAATCCACCTCTGGCTGGCAGGCTGCCATGCTGGCGGCATGGTGGCTTTCTGAGCTTCCTCCTGTCAGCCTGACCCATCCTGCAATGCTAGGCCTGTTAGCTTGCTTTGGGCTGGGCCAGAAGCCCAGAAAGACATGCATTGATACATGAAGTGCCACCTGAGATGTCAAGCACTGGTCCTGGTAGGGCAGAGAGGCTTGGGGCAGACATATTGGGGGTGGGGCTGAGGGACCACTGCTAAGGTGGTCACTGCTGGATGTGATGGCTCCTCTCTACATATCAGGTACCCTCATCATCCTTCCCCAACTGAGTCCATTCTTCTACTCAGGCACCTCCTCCACAGTGGGAGGTCCCAACAGCTGCCACCCAGCCTCTCCTGCTCTGACACAGATGTTTCATCTTAACCCTCCTTGTGTCACAAAGTAAGCCCTTGCCCAGATAAGTGTGGAGGAGTATGGTCACTCATTCTTTGGAGGATACAACAAAGATTTCTCTCCCTAAAAGTCCAAACACTGTGTGTTAGACAATGAATATGGAAGTCCTGCCTGGGGTCTAATTTTGTTCCTTCATACTGTATTTATTCTGTGCCTGAGATAGCAAACTACTGGCCCCAATGTACTATATAAATAGTACCTGGAGTCACTGGTGGCCTTGATGCCCTCCTCCAGTTTCCCATCCCACCCCCAGTCTCCTTTCCTGCCTTAATGATTCTTTGGTGACAGGGCGATGAGTGGGCACCTGAGAGCCCATGCTGACCCCTGAGCCCAGAACAGGCAGCCCTCCTATTACCCACAACACTCATGGAAGGGGAGGCAGGGTAGGGAGAGAGTAGTCTCTTTCCCCTTTAAATATATATATATATTTAAGCAAGGAAACAGATTTCACTTTCAATCTTCTTTCCAAGAGATTGTTATAAACAAAAGCAGGTCTGGGGCAGGAGGAAGAGGTGGGAGAGAGGAAAATGATTTGGGAGATTAAGGAGGTGGCCACGACAGCATCCCCTTTTAAACCTCAATAAGGTTGTTTTTCTTGGTCGTTTTTTCCTCCTTCGCTCTCCAGCCAGCATTACTTAAAAGGAACATTATGTTATCACAAATCAGATTTCCAAACATCATCTCCAGGTCACTGTGAACAGTTCAGCAATTTGACTGCAGATTCCTGGGGACGGAGTCCCCTTTAACCTCAAACTCACCAGGGGGCTGCCCCCTTTGCAGTGCTGTGTTGTGGACCAGCATTATGCCACTGGCCACCCCGGTGTCCCCAGGGGCACCTGGGGCTCCCACTTCGAGCTGCCGGGCATCCCTAGCTCTGTGGGGTTGGGGTTGGACCCTGGTGGGGTAATAATACGGGTTTCATTTTTCCTCTGCCATAAACTTGGGGCTTATCAGTGCCACGGAGCTGCCAGGGGATGTTAAAGTCACGGCTGGTGCCCTAGTTCCAAGGCACAGTGAGAGACCACAAGTATTCCAGCTGGTACGATGGGGCCTGGTGAATGAGGTTGAGACTCGGGGGTATGGGGCAGCTAAGGGCTTCTGGAACTGAGACCCTACCCATGGTGTATTGTATCTGGTCAAACCTAAAGCCAACCTTTGTCCTCTCACTTACTCTCTCTTCTGAGGACAGTTCAGGACAGACGGATAGAGAAAAGAGAAGGCAGGCTATGAGGTGTTGGAGCTGTAGGGACCTGAGTGCAGCAGGAAAGATTTGGGGTAGACACAAAGGATTGCCACAGTGAAGATTCAGAACCCATGGAGTAATTCCCTTTACCGAGAATGGAGGCAAAGCATTGAACTGTAAGGAGTTGATGATCTTGGCAGCTAACCAAAGGGAAACAGCTGAGTGACAGCAATTGGGATTGGGGTTTCTGCATGTTCCATGTGTCCTCGGCTGCCATGGAATGGAACTAAGCAGAAAGGTTAAATTCCAGGTCCTCAAGCCAAAACATTCTTTCTAGGATCCTATTGCCATTAACATTTGTGAACTTCCCAATAGCCCTGGGGTGCAAGAATTAGGACCTCCATTTTATAACATAGATAGGAAAACAGAAGCTCAAAGAGGTAGGAGTTGGTCAGATACCTAGAGAAATAAGTTCCTGATCTTCAACCTCTAGGCTCCTTTGTTTGGCCCTTGCCTCTGTGGTATGATGGTCCTTTGCAGGTCCATTGCTCTGGTTATTTCTTAAAAGAGGCAAATGACAAAACAGACCCAGGAGTAGACTTTTGGCTTTGGATGGGGTGCACATGTAGAATAGCACAAGAGGCAAAAGAATTGCCCTAGCAATATGGAATTCAATGGAGGGCTCACAGGCAAGGCTGTGAGACACAGAGCTCATTTAGCAGCTGACCTAGGCAGACATTGTAGCAGATTAAAAAGTCAACACCCGAGAGACAGGAGAGCTACCTCAACTGAGCCCAGGTAGCATCCCCTTGATATCCCCGTAGTCACTATGACAGGACTGAGTAGATGTTTTGGAGTTCACTAGGAAGTACCTGTGGCAAAAGGCTCATCCCTGGGACGCTGTGAAGCTTCTAGCCTCCCAAAGCTGCTAGGGACTCTCATGCAGGACAACACAGGGCAAGAGAGAAGCCCACCTCACTGCATGTGAAGCCTTTGCATACTGTTTTGGTGAGCTAGAGTCAGCTTTCTCTCCTAGGATGGGGAGTAAGGCTGGAATAAGCCAGGAGTTTAGACAGGGTGAGAAGGAAGTATAGCCCCGAAGCTGGCCTGCAATTCACATTTGTGTCCTTCAAGACCTGGCCACTTTTTGCTAAGCTATGACCTTGCAGGGACAGTCTGACCACCATCCAGGGATAGGGTTTAAGGTACCCAGCCAAAGTCTCCAAGGGACCCTATGCCTGGGCATTGGAACCTGTAGGCTTCATACCCAGAGGACCCTCTGATTCTCCAGCCCCAGAATGTAGACCCAGGTCCCTGGGCACATCATAGATGACCTGAACAGGTCATAGTTGGAAAGTTAGTGAGCTCGGTCTGTAGGTGGTAAGTCATCTGCCCTCCCCATCTTCAGCTTTCCCCTTCCTCCTAGATTCTCTATCTTCTCTCCAGATCACTCCCAAGAAAAAGAAGACTTTGCTCCTCATGCTATATCATCCCACATTCCTTCAGAAGGGTTGCAAAGGCAGTTTTGGGTAGACTTATACTCAGCCCAACCCCATGAGAGTGCCGCCTAGCCACCCGCATCTCTTAGCCATTTGCTCTGAGTATGCAGAGGCCTCTCCCTCACTTGTTTTATTTATCTTGGCCCAAGGATGATGAAGCCGGATCTGAGGGGAGGATGGAGAGGCCATTTTCAATATTTCCTCCCGGCCTCTCCATGCCCCTGAGTTGCCTCTAGTACCCAGGAGGAAAGGGCAGAGGTCTATGGTCTGAAAACAATGGTTTGAAGCTGGGAGTTGGGGAGGAAAGAAAGAGAAGACAAGGAAAGGGAGGGTTCTGAACCTACAACGCCTGTCAAGGCCTTGCAGGTGATACACTCCCTCTCTCCAGAAGGGGCTGCACAAACCCCTGGACCTGAGCTGCTCCCACCCTGGCTCAGCTTCAGACAATGAGGGGTAATCAGTACCCCAACTCCCACAGGGCCACATGGCCTTCTACACAACGGCTGGCCTTGAAAAGCCACATGGAGTCTTCAAGCTACTACTGAAGGAGAGCCTTGCAGAGTGGCCAGGGTATCTGGGGATCTCCAGGCTCCTCTTGCTTGAGTAGTGCTGTCCCACCACAGGACTCCCTGGCCACCCCCTCTTCAGCTTGTTTGCTCTGCTGGAATCCTTGTCTCCAGTTATGTCCCTCACCACACCCTGCGCTGTCCTTCAGCCAAGCCACATGCACGGAACTGCTTTCATCTGCCCCTTCAGCTGGGCTTGCCTTTCCCAAGGGCTCAGGGACTTCACTCTGCTGACTTCCCTCCAATCTGTCTCTATCATGCCTATGCTTAGGAGCATCCAGCTGCACAGGGGCCTGGAGGTGGCAGTGGGCTGGCCAGCTTTCTAGGCCTTGTGTACATGAAGGAGGAGAAATCATCATCTCTATTTCTCAACTCCCCTCCTTCCTTCAGAGATCTGCAGGAATCTGAGCGGATGAGGAAAGGGAGCCTTGGTTCTAAGTATGTGTGGGTGACAAAAGGGATCTGGCTTAATTCCTGTTCAGGAGGATTTGTCAAACCAATTGCAATAGCCTAAGTGTGTCCCCCCACCCCCACCTCCAGAATCCATGTGTTGGTCCCATTGTGGCAGTATGAGGAGACAGAGCCTACTGGGTGACATTTGGGTCATAAGGACAGAATAACCATGAATAACTTAATGGTGTCTCATCAGAGAGAGAGAGTTAGAGAGAGAGAGAGAGAGAGAGAGAGAGAGAGAGAAGAGAGAGAGAGAGAGAGAGAGAGAGTTTTCAAGTAAATTCCAAGAGTGGCCAGTTACAAAGCAAGGTGGCTCTTTTGTTTGGCATGTGGCACTTATTCTTCCACTTTTGAAACATCACAAAAATCCTCACCGGTATGATGTTCTTAGACTTCCCAGAGGCTAGAACCACAAATCAAATCAATTTCTTTTCTTTAAAAAAAGATTCAGTCTTTGGTGATCTATTATAGCAACAGAAAACAGAGTAAGACATTTACAAAAGAGGTCATAACAGCAATGTCAGGGAATGTCATTACCATACTTTCTCAGGACAAGTGCTACCCTAAGCACCACATACAAACTCATTATTTTATCATTATTGAGCCCATGAGAGGCATCACTGTAAGTATCTTCATTTTACAGGTGAAGAAACTGACTCCTAATATTATATGAACCACCATAGGAACCAAGTGTTAGGACAGGGACTCTGGGGCTGATGATGTACTAAGGTGCAGAGGAGTTAGGTAGTATATGTGAGACTCTGGATCCCGTCTTCAGTACTGTAGAGAAAGGAAAATGGCAAAAGTTGGGATTCTGTACTCAGGCACCCTGGCTCCAAAGACTTCCAGCCACAACTGCCAAACCTGGCCAGAAAGTGCCAGCCCAGCTATTTGTCTGGAGGAAGTGGTTCTCATGGGGAGCCTTGCAGGAGATAGAAGAGGCAGAAAGGAGGCAAGGCCTTGCAGGTGAAGGCAAGTGTGTAAACAGTGACAGGGAGGAGGACACTATCAAATTCTGAGAAGGCTAAGTGCTCACCATGGCAAGAAAATGGCTGCCTTGGAAAGCAGGGCTAGAAGGGCACTGACTCCTCTAGTGATCAGCTACAAGGAGAGGCAGAACTCAGCCTCAGCTCAGGTCCTACTTAGTTATAGGAGAAGCAATGGGCAGTAAGGAGACTAGTCTAGTCTGCTCTGAGCTGGTGATAATGAAAATGGTAAGGAGATATCAGGACATAGTAGAGGCAACAAGCTGACAGCACTTGGTACCCCAATAGACAGCAGATACGAGGAAAAATACAGAGTTTGCTGAGAGAATGGTGGCACTACTTCTGAGGCAAGGAGGATGCAGAGGGACACCTGGTTGGAGTCTAAAGCAACCAGAGGGCATTCAGCAAACCTCTTGCTTTGGAGACCACAGAAAGCTCACATGCCTCCGGGGAGTGCGTTCCTGCACTGAGATGACAGAAGAGGACACTGGGAAGAAGTTCAAGCCTTCAGTAGGAGATTCATTGGGAGTGCTTGACTCCATGGGCACAGGGATCCCTATTCAGGGCCATTGAGCAGAGCGGGGCAGTAATGTGCTTTGTGTTTGAGGAAGATGGCTATACTGTAGGGGGCAGGAGGCCGGAGAAGACACAGTGGGGTGGGCAAGAGGTGACATGTAAGAGATAATTGATGGCAAAAAAGCAGCTCCTGATATGTGGGAATGAGTTAACCAGGCCTGGTAGCCCAGGAAAGAAACCCCAAATGCTCCAGAGGCTGAGGCAGGAGGATTGCCTTGGTTTCCTGGCTTGCTAGACTACCCAGTGAATCCAAGCTTAATCTGCACTATAAAAAAAAACAGACAAAGATGAGGCTTTTGGATGTAGCATTTGTCTAGTGAAATGCATAGTTTTGGGTTCGACCATCAGTACTACAACAGAAATAAGTAAACATATGCCAGAATGAAAATAGGTAAGCTAGGGCACAGCTAGAGGAGTGAGCCAGCCATAAGGCCTGTGGCTTCCTCCTTGTTTGTTTGATCCCCTGGGGTCCTGGTCATAGGCCTTTTGTTCAAGGATAGAAAAAAAAAACACTTGCAAAGGCAGCACCTCCTTCTTACCACAGGTTATAAATCTCTGAAGCCAGACACCAACACACACCTGCCACAGCAATGGACTCCACAGCTGGGATGCTGGGGTAGGGACTGGCGCTTCCAATAATGGAGGATTTCCAGGCTGTTTCCAAAGGAATTCCCAGCTGGTGAAACCCCAGGAAGGAGGAGAAGCACATGCATCTCTGAGCAGGGCGCAGAATTTCAGGGATGAAGGTCCTAAGAAAAGAGATGGGGCCAGATGGAGAGAGGGGTTCACAAAAGGCATGAGGGCTGCCTGGGGAGTAAGGCAGGGAAGGCATGTACTGGAGAAGTTTGAGCCAGGAAGCAGGTATGGGAGCAGCCAAGAACTGACTGTTTCAGGCCTCAGGCCTGTGGTAAGGAATATCCCCAGGGACAAAGCTCACCAGAGTCACAGAAGATGTACGGGTGTCATTGGCTTTTGGATGTTGGATGGTAATAGACAGCATGCCTGTGTACACATGGAGATGGTATCAGAGCTGAAAAGACCCGTGTCCAAACTCAGCATGCAACTGTTGAGAAAGCAGGAAGCTCAGAGATGGCCAGCAGCTTCTCGCAGCTGCACAGCAGTAGCAGAACCATTAACACCTGGAGCAGGGCTTTCTGGTGAAAAGTTCTCCCTCCCCAACCAAAGACTTGCCAGGAGATACAAAGATCTTGAGATTTGTCTTGGAGAGAGGTCTTTCCTTCTCCAATTTGTAGGGGACAGAGAATACCAAGGACTGATTGCACCCGAAGTCATTGCCATGCCAACAAGATTTTGGTGACCTTTGGTGGTACTGAACTTGACAGACTTGGAGGGAAGATAGATGGCCAAGAGAGAATTCTTGATAGGAAGAAAGAAAGTGGTTGGGACCACGTAGAAAAACCGGGAAGGTAGCCTGACTGACAGCTGAATGGCAGCCGACAATGGCTACGAGCTGGAGAAGAAGAGAGAAAATGGCAGGCTGGTAGTGGGAGAGAGGAGGGCAAGATGTCTATTAACCCTGGGAAGCAAGGCTCTAAGTTGGGGGGGGGGGGTTGCCATGAGGAACCTTGGGAAAACAGGTGTCCAGGAAGCATGGTCTGGTTTGAAATTCAGATGTCTGAAGATCCAGCCACAGACTGGTCCACTACACTTGGGAAACCACCTTCAGAGTGCAAGGGTTTGATAAGAGGTTAGCTTAGAGTTGGGTTGAATAGGCACCTGTGAAGGGTTCTGGCTCCCATCACTGTCTGTAGACACACAGGCAAGGCTCGGTTGCTCCAGCCTCACTCCACTGTTAGCAAGTAAATAAGACCCTGGCACACATACAGGGCATGTGCTCTCTCTCTTCTTGTGTACATGTGGGCTGGTCATGTTCTAGAAAACTAAACAGTGGCCTTGGCTGCTGGTAGCTGGGGTGCCCCTGGAACACTTTTATGTAGAAACCCAAGGGCTGGGCCTATGCCATGCTTCATAGGCCCCTCACCAACCTGGTACTTGGGATGCCATATCTACTATCCACGCCACACTGGCAGAGAGCATAGGGAATTTATGAATGGTCTAAAGAGCAGCTCAAGCCCTTTCTGATGTCTCTCCTACTGCCAATGGGACCTGCACACAAAGCTGTGTTCTTGATTCCTGAACCAAGCTCTGTGAGTTATCCCGTAATCACTCTGTCATGGCCACCCTACCTTCAAGAGATCCTCTGCACAGATTTGACTTCAGGCCCAAGTCTTGTCACGGCCTGGAGAGGTGTCCCTTGCATTTTCTCTCTTCTCTGCCTAAATTCCCCTCGGAAATGTCCCAGTGCATCTAACAGGCACTCAGCAGCTTATTGACAGAGAAAAAAAAATTGGTAAAGCTGAGTATGTCCCTAACTTGAGACCTGGTGGCATACCCAGAGAAAGTTGTTGTAGAGGCTGAGAGCTGGCTGTTTCCTGGTATTGGCTCATGCAGAGGGTAGCAGTGCTCAGGCAAGATGGGGGTGTTCCTTGGACAGTAAGGGTGCAGAGGGAGGGAATAAGCCCCAGACCCTCTTGCCAAGCAAAGAAAGGGCCTCTTCTAACCCTGACACTGTATTTCCAAGCTGTCAACCCTAGCCCAAGGTTATACTCCCAGTTAGAGGCAACCACAAGGCTGGCCAGGCACCCTGCTTTGAAGATGTGGCTGATTTTTTGGAAGAGATAACAATGTGGCCTTTGTCCTCCCCTCCTCCTCTCATTCTCTTTTCTTCGCTCACTCATTCTTTATGTGGTCATTTTCTGGCCCTCCTCCAAGACAGAGCGTGGGTTGGAGGCCACCAAGCTAGACCAAAGAGATAGTTGGGACAGACCTGTCCTTTCTTATGAGCTGGCTACCCTACTAGGGCTCAGGCATGAGGCGCAGGCTTTAGACAGGTTGCCCTGTCTGTTCCTCCCTAGAGAAAGGGAAAATGCCGAGCCACTTACATGTCCTGGGTAGCCTTGCTGCAAGAGAAATGAAATGAAGCCAGAGGCCAGACACATGCTCATGGCCAGTTGAGCACCATGCTGACTTGCAGGGACCTGAATTCAGTGGGCACTCCAGGTCACTAGCCAGTCACAAGTTGAGCCAGGGGGCTTCAGGGTTAGCATCAACAATTTATGGTCTTCCTGGGAACTGTGAGCCTTGGAAAGCTCTCTAGAAACGGGGAACCCCATCCATACTTTACCTAAGCTTCTAGCCAAATATTTCTGGGCTTACAAAGTCCTCTGAAGGTCATCTTATCTATCTCCCCAGCCTCCAGGTCTGAGGACTTTCCCCAGCAGACTACCAAAGCCCACATGAGTGTTCCCCCATTGCCCACCACTGCAGGCAGAGATAGGGGCCTTGGTGGCAAGTGAGGATAGAACCTTGTGTCACAATGGGTGAGACAGCATGGGCTCTGGGGTCCAGATCCCCTCTCCTGGCAAGGATTACTTGAGGCACAGGCCTTTCAGGCTCTCTGGACTGGCCCTGCCTTTCTGGCAGCAAGCCTGCATCTCCATTTCTAAGAAAAGCCTTTCTGGCTGGCCTCAGGAGCAATCTGAGTCCTAGCCTAGGGCCTCTGAGAGCAGCAGAGTAAAGCAGCCCCAATCAGCCTTTGGCCGCCTCGCTTCCTGCAGGTGGGAAAATCATCCTATTTATCCCCAAATGGATTTGTCTACTCAAACAACAAACAGACGCAGAGACACACATGGAGTCATGGCCATATGTGCAAAAGACAAGCTGTAGATACACATGCCATCTCTCTTTCCCCTCCCTCTCTAACCCTCTCCATCCCTATGACTGTCTCTCTGTCTCTGTTCCTGCCTCTCTCTCCACCACCCCCTCCCTTTTCCTGCTCACTCTCTTACCCTTTCCCAAGGCCCCCTCTTGCTTCCATTACAGCATTTATCAAAGTGGCCTGACCTCATGTTGTAAAAATATACAGCATGGAACAAAATCCACCTTAAACTCTCTTCTAAATATATTAAAATAATAGGAATTCTCATCTGCCTGATTGAATTTGCTGTTCAATATTAGAAGCATGCCAGGCCCTTCTGGACCCAGTCTAGAGCTGGGAGGGGCTGGGATTCCCTGCCTGACTCCTCTTTCTGAGCCAACACTGCAGCTTCTTTGATGGGCGGGGCTGGCTGAGGGAGTGGGAGTTGTGTTCTGGCCAAAAGACCTTTGGCAGCCACCTCCACCAGCAGCCAGCACAGCCCACTGAGCAAGTGCAGACAAGCTCCAGGCTCCTCTGGCCTGCAGCTGTGAGCCTCTGCCCTGGTTCTAGGGCTCACAAGCACCCTGTCCCTGTTCCTAGGCTCTCTCCTCACTCACTGCCCTGTCCCCCAGGGATGGGAAAGCTCCTTGCCTGGGAGCACTCTCTGTTCTTTGTATACTTGAGATTTTCAGTTAAAGCTGGGGGAAACCTTAGACAAATGTACTCCCTCGTTTCATTATCTCGTTTGACCTGTATTATTAAATGCCTTACTATGAGCCAGCACTGATCTAAGGACAGGGAATACAGCAAAAACCAAACAAACCTCAAAGCCTGCCTTCACGCAGTTGTTATTCTAGTAAATGAGCAAAGCCCACTGCCAGCTAGTGACAGAAGGTGACTGCTACCTTGTGTCATACTTACCGTCCAAACTTGCTGCTCCTTATTAACACCAATGGGGAGGACTTGCTTCACCATAAACCCTGCTTTTTAGAGCTACTCTATGTACTTCAGCATGGCTTGCTCAAGACACCTATACAAAGCTGCTAGCTCACTGGGGCAACAGTGTATGAACAGCAAGGGGAAACGGCTAAGGGTCTGCCGGGAGGCTTCATACTCATTTAGGACTGCAGCTGCGGGGCTGGCTTAGTGAACGGCAAAGACTTGCTTCTTAGTAGGCACTAGATGATGTCAAAGGGCACTGGCTTGCTTAACAGTGGCCCCTGAGGTGACAAGAGGAAATCATCACTGGTTATAAGTGGGACAAGCTGGAGATGGTGGTGTATTAGTATACTGTTAACATTTAGGAGGTTGAGGAGCAGCATAACTGGCGAGATCCCTTCTGCAAAACAAACAACCAAATATCCCCTATGGGGCAAATGACTATCATCACCCATTTTACAGATAAGGAAAACAAGGCACAGTCAGGTTAGCTAACTGTCCCATGTTGTGTGGAAGGCTGGCTGCACTCTGCTCTCAGCCATGGAGCTGTACTGCCTCGAGATGGACTTCCCTAACAGACTTTTCTTAACTTCTTGCCTGGGCAATGGAACCCAGCTGAGAGTACCAGCTTAGACTACTGCCCCTAAAACACATCTTTTCATCATTGTTCTAGGACCTATCACCAGTAGAATAGTTGCTCCTGGCCTTTCTGTGTCTCTGGCCACACACCTAACATCCAACTCAGTTCTTGGCTTCATTTCTTGTGGACCTGGAGTAGTGTATGAGGGAGTGGGGGTTGGGGGTAGTGAGGGTGGCTGAGAAGAGTGATCTTTCAGAAAAGGAAGGCACCTATGTCTGGGAGGAGGAAGAAGAGGTGGAGGGAACGAAAGGAGTAAAGGACATCAGTCCTGCCCTTGTCTTGCATTGCAGGCAGAGTCATTGTGAACTTTGCACACATTCAAGGTAGTATGAGGTGTGACTCTTTGGCATGTAAACAGGATCTCAAGAGGATACAAGCTCCTATGAGTGGCTGATGAAATTAGCTGATCACTTACAGAGTATGCATGTTTGTGTGCATTCACAGACCCGCTTATATACCTGGACTCCAGAGGGCCTGTAGCTGAATGTGATCAAGCACCACACGTGTGGGATGCTGGAGTGACATGGGGGAGATAGGATGCATCCTTGCTCCTTGGAATTTCCCCAGACTTCTGGAAACCCCAAACAGAACAGGCTTGGCAAGGACTCTAGAGGACCCCTGCGAAGGGGCCCAGGGGACAGCCGGCTTTTCTTGGAGCAGAGGTCACTGTGCTCTTTTGCCCCAGTAGATGTAAGTGCTCAGCCTCCCTGACTTGCCTGGGGACTGTGGAGGTATTTCCACTGAAACCTGCTCTGTGAAAAGAAGAGGCATGCAAATAGCTAAGGAGCTGACCGAGGAAGCACCTGGTAGGCACCTGGTCCAGCCTGACCTTGCCTGTCCCTGTCGTTCTCCATGGCCCGGTGGCCGTACAAGCAATCTGATATCCTAGCTCCCTCTATCACATCCCTGTTGTAGTATAGAGGAAGGAACAAGGCCTTCTTCACATCACCCTGCGAGATAAATTTTAATCCTTGCTCTGGGAAGTATCTTCTTTGGGACCCTGGGCTAACTCCTTTGAATTCATGAGCCTCAGTGGCCCCATCTATAGAGTAAGGATGAACTCTATTCCCTCCCCTTCAGTGGATCCAAGGAATAAATTAGGTTATCTATGGAAATGCCTCTGATAGTCCTTGTCATCCTCATGCCCCCACCTTTACTGCCTCTCTGTTGTCACAAACTGAAAACAGCTTCATGTAGGTCATGAAGAGGGAGTCCATCTGCAATTGTTCTCCCAAGGCTGGGAGATGAATGAGTACACCCAATCCATGACAATGGGCCTCTACTAGACTCTCCATGATTTACTGATCAACAGATGTGACAGGCAACCCCAAGCCCAGCACTTGAACAACAGCATTCTTCATATGCACAAGCTCATGATAACTCAACATCTTTTGCCAAATGCCTAGAACATTCTCTATGGATGCAAATAACTCCTCTTTTGACACGTTGACCATCCAAGGACTTATAGGAATGTAGCCAGGATGCCATGTGACATTTCATCCCATGTATCTAACTGTTCAGTATACATTGAAGTAGGACATAAAAAAGACTTGTTAGAGGACACTGGTTCCTGCTCCAAGCAGTAGATACTGTAACTCTTGTGGAATTAGATGATTTCTTAAAAGTAGAGCGAGGCATGTGTCTGATGGCTGACCAGGAGTCCCAGGGATTACTTGGCATAGCTATTGTTGAAATAGCCAGTGTTGTATCTAAAGAGAAAATGAGGGGAGTTGGGGGAGCAAGGGTATTAGAGGACCCATGAGTTCTGAGCTCTGGGGCCTGGTTGCCTCTTCCACTTCACCAACTGTCTCACTGTGGGGGGGGCATTTAACTGATTGGGCCTCCATGTCCCCATCTGCAATATGAAGAGTCTAGAGTATTGTGTCACAGTTCCTGTGCTGGTGTGAGCATGACATGGCATGATGGCATGAAGAGTGTTCCACTGACTGTTAATACTGCACACAAGTGAGGCAAAGCCAGAAGCCACATACTGCTGAGAATATGCTGGTTTGTGTGAGGTATGTAGTTCCATACAGGAATAGCCTCTACATGGACCACTGAACCAGAAACACCTTGAGGCTAGGGTCCAGGTCTTCTGTTCATCTATGTCTCCAGGTGTTTAGCACCAGGCTTCACCTCATTATTGATCAAACAAGCTGCCCAATGTGCCAGTTAGAATTCTAGTCCTTCATTTTACAGCCAGAAAGCAAGACACAGGAGGTCACTACATCTATCCAGCATCACAAGAACCCCAGTAGCCCAGTGAGATGGATGTTGTTTGTGTGACCCAAGTCCCTTTTCTTTCTGCTGCACCCTGTAATCCAGCCTAACTCTTTTTTTGATGCTACTCTAATCCACTCTGGCCTGGTGAAGAAAGCCATCATGCCCAGTGGTCAGCCCATCAGGCAGAATTGGAGAAGGATGTAGAAGACAAACATTCATTATTCCCAGCTTTACCTAGATCCCAACTACTCTGCTGTTCAAGAGTAACCCAGAATTTTACAGCCTGCTGGTTGTGGGTAACCCTGCCTCTGATGAACATGCACAATGAAAGACTCTGAGAGTGACAAGATATTGGATATCGAGACAGAAAAATATAAGGGGTAGAACTGAGAATATCAAGGAAAGGCATACTGTTCTTCCTTGGCTACTCATCAAAGTTACTTCAAAGCTGAAGGAGTCTCTCCTAAGTCCTTGTTGCTATCTAAACCCTATTTTTGGTTTGTTTGCTGGTTTGTTGTTGTTGCTGTTTTCTTGCTTCTGGATATTCTTATAAACAATCATTCCCTATCCTTTAGGCTATGTCTTTTCAGAGGCCTCAAGCCAAGAAAGTCCCTATACTCCAATGAGGGTGAACTTGCCACCAACCATTCCAAAGGGAACATATGAGAGGGACCCAGACACAGGAGCTCTGGAGTCAGCTTCTAGCAACAGCTACTGAGTAACACTGAACAGATCATTTACCTAATGTGTGCTCCAGTTTCCCCATGTAAAGTGAGAGCTATTAATTCCCACCTTGCAGCCTGGCCAACAGTTGGTACTCAGTAACAGAACTGTGGGACAGCATTAATCTGCATTTGAAGGCACCATGCTCATGTCCCCTGATTCACAACCCTTCCAGGCTAGCTTCTTAGTCTTTGGGCTGCCAAGACTGAGAATTTGCACCCCCAAGTAGAGCTCTCATCCACCTCCCCCCCACCCAGCTGCTACACTCAGTCCCTGGAGGTCTTCCTGGTTCCTACCTTAGTGGGGAGCCACGATGATGCCCGAGCAGTGACTCTTTCCAATTTTCCAGTGCCACATTGATTCCCAGTGGCCTGTGGCTTGGCTGGCCCAATTGCTCTCCAGCAGTACAGATGCCACATCCTCTCTCTCTGCAAGCTCCTGGGATTCCTTTTCAGACAGGTTCCCCAGAGAGCCATCCACCCAGGCCTCCAGTGTTCAGAAGCCATGTCAATCCAGCCAGCTCACTATTTACATTTGCATTTCCAAATCCCTATTTACATCAGAATTATTCCTGTCTGGCCAGGCTGGAGGACTCCACACATATTTGGGGGAGGTTTTTTGAACAACTACAGGGGTTGGCAATCACGTTCCCCTGGGCCTGATTCCCATAGCCAGGGTTAGTTTTTTGAGTTTTTTGTTTTCTTTGTCTCTGTTTCTTACAGTGGCCACATGACCTCATCATTGCCCTTTGTACTTTTTCCTTTAGCAGGTAGGTTTAACTGCACTACCCTCTAACCTAGCAGGCTCAACTAATTCAACAGCAGCTTACAAGCTGGTATTCCAAAGTCCCATTCCTAGCTACAGCCATGTGGAATATAACAAATGTAAATTTATGTGTCAATTTAGGAAACATTAAAAATAAAAACCCAGGTTGCAAGGCCATAAGCAACCTCACGTGCTGCTGGCGGAAGTATAACTTGGCAATCTGGAAATGCCAAAGCCTTGAAAAGCAGATACACACGTTGACCCATTAATTACCTTTACAGGATTCTACGCTACAAAAATTATGTAGCTAGGTCTGGGGTGCATGCCTGTAATCTTAGCTACTCAGAGACTGTGGCGGGAGGTTTGCAAGTTCAAGGACTGCCTGCACTACTGAGTGAGTTCCAGGTTACCCTGGGCAACGTAGTGAAAGCCAGTCTCAAAATGAAAGAAGAAAGTGTAAAGAAGTCTGGGGACTTACTTCAATATGTAAAGTAAAGCACTCTACCCCTGGGTTAAATCTTTGGTGTAGCAAAAGAGGAGCAAGTTTGAATTAGACTAAAGTACAGATAGTCATTTAAAATCATACACTAAAATTTCAACATTAGTAAACTAAGTACATAAAATCACCTGTCCAGATGTGGTAGTACAAACCAGTAAAATAGCTGGGATGTAGGTCAAACTGGGAATATCGTGAGGCTGAGGCAGGAGGATCCTGAATTCAAGATTGGTCTGGGACACCCTGTGTCACACAAAAGTTAAAGAAAATAATCTAGACCCTGTGAGAATTTTTGAAGACTGTGGAGTGATATGGAAAATACTCATACTACAATGTTAAAATATGGAGATGAAAACATGATGATTTTGATTACTTTTTACAAACTCTAAATATTCAAATAGAAAAACTAGAAGGAAAGTAACTAGGTACTAAAACCATCTAACTCTAGGTTGGATTACAATAGATTATAATAGTAAAAATCAATGCTTGGGTAGCATTTAGGGCAGGATACTTATTTTCCTCATAATTTTGTTCATGCATATGCATGTGCATATATATATTTGCTCCTTAAAACTATGCTATAGGATAACTGCCATATTTTCCTGATATAGAAATGACAGGACTTCTTTGTACTTACTATCCACCAGTTTCTCCTTGACTGTAACCTTTATAAACAGAACAAAAACTACACAGACTAAATCGTTCATTAAGAAAACCAAAGCCTGAAGTGGCCGTGGTGGTACATGCCTATAATTCCCCAATCTACAATCAGGAAGCTGAGGCAGGAGGATTTCAATCAAGTAATACCAGGCCATGTGGGCTAAATCGTGAATCCTCCATGCCTGTGCCCCACTCCTCTGTGTCAATAAAACAAGAAAGGCAGAGGGAGGAAGGGAGGGAAGAAGGGATAGAGAAAGGGGAAGAGAAAAGAAAGGAAGGAAAAATGAGAAGGCTGAAGGAGAGAAAATAAATAGAATAAATAATGAAGTAAATCAATCAATTAGTTCAGCACAGTGCCTCCCTGATCTGTTTTGACTGGCACTTCACCCTTTGAGATCCTCTCAGGGCTGCCAGGAAAATGCAAGTCCACTCTGCCTAGCTATGGCCTACCACTCAGGACCTGCCCTGCTTGCTACTTTTAGTTACTGGCTTGGCCCAGGTGTGTCACCCTTCATGCTCCATTTTGGACAGACTCTTCCACTGTCCACACCTGCAGTAGCAAAAGGTGCCAATGTATTGGCTTTGTTCAACTTAGGGACATGACAGCAGGGGTGGGGTAGGAAAGCACAGCCCTCAGGAATCTGTTCTAGGTCTAGCACAAAGATTCAGTTAGTTTTCTCTATCCACAGAGAGATTGAAAATAGTCATGAAAAAAATTGCATCTATTGCATGTGTCTGAACATGCACAAATATCGCCTCTGGCAATAGAGTCTCTAAACAACAGTCTTACAACTATTTGCTAGGGTTTACACTGCTCTGGATATTATGAATAATATCAGGATGTTTTTTCAGTGTATGTGTGTCTTATATGCAAATACTGCACCATCTTACACGAAAGGATGGAATATGACCAGGCTTTAGTACCACAGGAGATCCTAAAAGACAACTGTGCAGTTTGTTCACTCTAACCCACAGGCAGCAACATACTGGGGAAAGAGAGAGAGCACTGAGCTCCTGGCATTGGCCCAAAGCTGGAGGGGCTACTACTGGATCCTATCTTGATCCAGCCTAGCCCAGCCTCCTGCTGGTTCACTGCCTTCAGTGCAGATCACCTGCATGCCTGTGTGATCAGCCACCTGCATCCATGGGTCTCACACCTAACAACCAAGAGCCTTTAAGTAGGAAGGCATCGCTGCTGCTCTGTCCTTTCCACCCATATTCTGTCCATGCCACGCCCACCCCATATTGGGTCACTGTTTGAAAATCTTGTTCTAAACAGTGACCTGTGAGGAGAAGATGGTCAGAAGAAATACAGAAGGGAAAAGGTATCAAGGGTGCTAGAAGATAGTCTCCAGGCCAGAACACGAGCATCACATGACACTTGAGGCTACTGTGCTTGTCAGCTTTTTAAGGCGGAAGAGCAAGCTGAAGTGTGGGGAAGCAATGAAGAGGCCTGGGGTCTAGTCCTGGATTATCCTCTAGCTGGGTGTGTGACCTAGGCAAGCTCTTCCTTTTCCTGGGTACCAGAATTTTTTATTTTTATTTATTTATTTATTTATTTATTTTTGCAAACTGAGATATACTGGGATCAATCTCACTCCCCAAGTAGCATTTTGTGTTTGGAAGATAGTGAGCCAGTTAGGATGCTGGGACTTGATCTACTCCAGGTCCTGTGCAGCATTAGGGCTTGCATACTCACCAACAGCTTGGCAAACACCATGACAAGCCCACTCCCATCAAAGGGCCTTATGGTCCAAGGCATCTACCAGTTCAAAAAGATGATAACTTCATAGATCCCTTTCCTGACAACCACAGCCTGAGAGCCCCTATTCTAGCGGAAGGTCTAACCTTTCCCCCAGCTTTCCTTCAGGGTGCAAGGCAGCATCTTCATACAGGCCTTCTCAGACATGGAGCTCATTCTCCTTCCAAGCAACCAGTTCTACTTCCACAGAGTCCAGCCTTTCTGCTAGGCTCTGGTGCTTCCACACCCCTGAGTGCTTCACTGAGGCTCCCTGGTCAGGAACTTGAGAACATCCTGTGGAGGCTACCTGGGCAAGAGCAATAGGCTTTCCCTCCCTCAAAGCCATCCCATCCACTTTTCTACTGCTGTTCCCAGGGCTGCATGCTGGATTTTCTGCCTCATAAAGTTGTCCTGCAAGCTGTTCTGGAGCCAGCATGTGGCCAGGCCCTGACCACCAGCTGACTTGTTTGGCTTCCCCAAGGAAGGGGCAACAGGGGGACCTTGACAACACTTCGTCCCTTAGGCTTGTGGTTCTTAACCTGTGGGTCGCGACCCCTTGGAGTCACATATCAGACATTTACATTACAATTCATAGCAGTAGCCAAGAAATAACTTTATTGTTGAATGTCACCACACCATAAGAAACTGTATTAAAGGGTCACAGCATTAGGAAGATTGAGAACCACTGCCCTAGGTTGTCACATCTTCAAAACATTCACCCTTCCACCCACTATCCTTACCATCTGCGCAGCAGGGAAGAATGTCTTAACATGTGCTCTGGAGCCAGAGGAAAAACAAATATCAGTGCTAGTACTTCTGATGGGAACCACTTTCTAAGGTGCAAAATAAAGTGAGGGGAATTGAGGGCTACAAAGCAGCAGCTCCCTTCTTCCTCTGACCCTCTTGTTAGGGTTGTGGCTTTCAGTACTGCAGAGTTAGTAAGAAACAACTGAAGTAAGCATTCGCTGCTGACTTACTGTGGGTGATAGTTTGAACATGCTATATATATATATATATATATATATATATATATATATATATATATATATATATATATTAGAATAAACTCATCAATAGATTCAGCTTAAGTGTTGAAGTTCCACCCCAGTGATGAACAGTGAATTTCAGCCCAGGCCAGGTTCCAGGTCTATATTTCCACTAAGATGATACCTTACCACAGAGAAAGCAACTTTTCTTAAGGTTCCTGGAAGGCCACTGTTTTCCTTGTTGTAAGAGACAAACGGAGCAAAAAATATCAAATCCTTACCAGCCTGTGTTGCAGGTAACCACACCTTCAGTACCAACACCCAGTTTCCTGTGCATTTGACACCCTGACTGTAGTAAAGCAGCTGGCCCTGCCTTCTGGGGCCTGGTGTGAACAATTCGACATGTATGTCTGGAATAAACAAGAGATCCCCCTGGCTTCTCTGAATGGAGCAAATGGTTTGAGGATTTAGGTAGGCAAGGGAAGCCCATGAGAGTAAAATTTTGTTCAGCTCGTATCAAGAGAAATAGATACTTCTTGGGTGGTCCAGTGAGGCATTTGGTGGCCTGGGCTAAGGGAAGGAACAGGGTGGAATGTAAGAGAAGTCTGGGAAAGAGGGCCACACCAAGCTGAAGCAGGACTTCTCAGAGCCCTTTGGATCACCAGGCTGTGTGGGATATGGGTGGCAGTGCCTGTCTAGGTTGCCCTTTGTAGCACCTTTAGTCAGCCTTAGGCTCCCTCTGCACCTACTCAGAGCCAGGTCAGAATCTAATACAACCATGGCAGAGGCATTCCTGTGTCTTCCTATGTTGCCATGGTAGCTAGGGGCTGAGAAGAGGAGCCAGCAAAACAACTGGGGATGTTCCTGAAGACAGGCACTTCCATAATCCAAGTGGGCAATGCCCACAACTAGTAACTAGCTCCTCAGCCCACCCAGGGCCAGGCTTAAGGATGCATGTAGCGTGGGGGCAGGGGGTATGTAAAGTGTATCTGTTAGTCTGTGTGTGATTGTGGGTACACAAAACCCTGGAGTCACATGTGTGTATAGAGAGTAGAGATCAGTATCTACTCATAAGGGAACACAAAGACCCAGTGAGTAGAGGGGGACTGTGTGTTGTGTGTGTGTGTGTGTGTGTGTGTGTGTGTGTGTGTGTGTGTGTGTATGTATCTTTGTATATGTTTCTTAAACAGTAGGGAGAAAGGAATAAAGACAAAAGCATCCAACGACTCTGGCTTATGGAGGAGCTAGCCCCGTGTGGCGGGTTCAGGGAGCTGGCCAACCGGGGGCCTGATTGGAACCAGACTCAGCAAGGAGGGGCTGTAAATGTTTTTTTGCTGCCTGTCCTGAGAAATTTATGTCACACCCACTCCATCATCCTGGCGGGGGCAGCCTCTCCCAGCTGCCTGTGATTCTGGGCTTTCCAGTGCAACAACAGCCTGTGTGGGGGTTCCTGTGCCTCTCTGGGCCAGGCCTGCATAACTTCCATGTCGTGATACCCTGAAGCTCTCAGGGATGATCCATGTATGGGTGCAGACAAAGCAGGAAGAGATAACATGGGCCTTAAATAACAGCCTTCTTTCCAGCAGAACCTGGATGTCATGCCACATTGCGGTTTAGAGGCACTAGGAAGTGTAAGAGGAAGAGAAGGCAGAATTGGGGCTGGGGTCAAGCTTCAGTAGACCAGAAAAACTCCAAAATGAAGCCCACAGTATGAAGGGACATACCTAATACAGCCAACAACAAGGCCAAGATTGTTTTCTAGACTCTGACCATCTTCTCTGGTGTGTCTCACCTTTTCTTTTCCTCTTATGAGTCTAAGGCTTAAGGTAGAGATAACTCTGCTTTTTTTCTTTTTCAAACCAAGGCATATGTGCTTGCTAGGCAAGCACTCTACTATGGAACTACATACATCACTAGCCTTGTTTTTAACCTTTATTTTGAGATAAGGTCTCAATTTGTTGTGCCTGCTGACCTTGAACTCAGAATGTGGCCCAGGATGGTCTCAAATTTGTGTTACTCTTCCCTCAGCCTCCCGAATAGTTGGAATTACAAGCATATGCCACCAAGCCTAGCTCACAGCCTTTTTTCTAGTCCTAGAACTCCATCCTTGAAATCTTCCAGGTTCCTTTTTTTTTTCTTGGCTTGTGGTTACCTCTCCATTCTTATTTTGTACTAGGTTTCCTTGTCCTTGCTACAACTAGGCCTTTGCATGTATAGTGCCCTCTGTCTATGGTGCTACTCTTTCCCCTTTCCTGTCATTTCCTGACTCCTTCTTGTGTCATCCTGCTGAAGACATGTTTCTCAGTTGTGAGTTTTTATGGCACTGTGTGAACCTCTCCTCAGGCATGCTGCACTTCTCAGGGCTGCAATTCTACTTTTGTTGCATTCCTTTATGGTTAATGGCCACCTCCCCACCCCACCCCCGCCGGTTCCTCAAAACTTCAGGAGGACAGGCCCCATAGTTGCTTTTGCGCATTGATTCTCAGCACTCAGCAGAGGTTTGGCAAGTAACCACAATTGTGAGAAGGGCACCAGGAGCTAATCGTTGTGACTTGCCATGTGCCAGGTGCTCTGCCAACTGCTTTACTTAGAATAGCAGACATACTCTTGTCAAACTCTGAGATGCTTGCTATCAGAATCCCCATTACACAGATGAGGAAACTGGGGCATAGCGGAAGTAATTAACTGTATCAAGGACACATAGTAAGTGGTGCAGGTCTGGTTTGAACCTAGGCAGTCTGTCTACAGAGCCTGTAGTTTTTAATCTGTATCATTGTAAGCTCAGTAACACATTAATTGACTACATGTTTTTGTCAGAACCTCAACATCAACCTTCCAGATTCCTTCTTGAGAGTCCTCCAACCAGTTCCTAAATCCTCAGGATCTGCCCCTTCCCACACCAACTTACCTCCCAGAGGACCAGTGTTCTCTTCTGTAAAAGAATTCAACTCAACCCCCACTGTAAGGTGCAGAAGGTGCACTGAGTTTGTGGGAGAGTGGAGGAGGCTTGGTCACTGCAAAGAGCAAGACAAATATTAGTTTTCGCTGTATCATCTATCAGCAACAACAAATTTACAGTGTGAACAAAACTTCTGCCTGGTTTTGGCTGCAGAGCCCAGTGGATAAAGAAAGGAACCCGGCCCATTAACATGCACTCCATAAGCTCCTTCACAGGCCTGCTGCCTGCCTCTCACTGGTGCCACATCCAAAGCACTTTAGGAATGTCAAGCCCTATGTGGTGTGTGTGTGTGTGTGTGTGTGTGTGTGTGTGTGTGTGTGTGTGTG
>CAJQZJ010000071.1:833730-858758 GCA_907164525.1 Lophiomys imhausi
GGGGGGCCACAGAAAGAGCCCTGCCTCAGGCTTCCTACCCTCAGGACTCCACCAACCTTAATGTTTTTGTGCCAGGCCAGGGACAGAGAACACCCCCTAGCCCTCACAGCCCCCACCTCAGGCCTCAAGAACCCTCCCGCTTCTCATGCTATGGCATCTTGAACAGAGCAGAGTCTATGGCTCTTAGTGGGGGGTGGCTGGGGCCTGGGGGGGCACGCAGAGAGAGGAGGGTTACAAAAGCTGTGCCTTGCTTTCCCAGTGGCCTCCAGGGGGCCAATGAATGCACAGAGCCACAGCTGGGGAGGGGGGGCAGCCAGAGTGTTTTCATTTTGTTCTGTTTGTTTTCTGTTTAGATCGACTGCTCAGTTCTGGTTTGGTCCTCTGAGAACTGATGGGGTTTGGCAGGTAAGGATTTCTGGGGCCACCCATCTCTGCCTTCTACAGGGCTGTGGGCTTGGCTCCTGCAAGCCCTGAAGAAGCAGGAGGCCAGCCCCTACTACTTGCTTGCTATCTCTCTCTTCCCTGTTCTTACTCTCCCCTCCCCCCGTTTTGTTTTCTTTCTTTCCTTTTTTGTGCCCCTCCCACAGTCTTGCTTGCTGTCTGTCTCTCCCTCCCTGTCTTTCTCTCCTTCCCTGTTTGGCTCTCTTCTTCCAAAAGTACCTGGATTCCTGTCTGCCTCCACACTCCTCTTGCATGCAGTAGTACTTCGAGTCTCTCTCGTCATCAACCTCCAAGATCTCTCTATGTCTCTCCTTTTTCAAAAGTAGCAAAGGGAATCAAGGTGTGGACATCAGGAGCTCTGAGTTCTCGCCCAACCATTGCTGTTGCCTCCCTGGATGCTGATGTAAGTTCAACAAATTCTTTCCATCTGTGGGCCTCAAGTTTCCCCATCTCCATGTGGAAGATTCTGCCTTCCTGTTGAAATGTGTGCTAGGAAATGTCACTTTCAGTCCTTGCAAGGAGTAAGAGAAAGATTGGAATTCATTCTTTGCAGAAGGCTCTACTGTGCACTGTAGTTGGGGGAGGGACAGTGACTAATGAAGCAATTGCTTAGGCAAAGGCAGCTTTCTGGAAAGGTCACAGGTGGAGGAGTAACCAGTCTTGTGCTAGGTATGGTAGTCCATGCTTGTAATTCCATCATTTACAAGGCTGAGGCAGGAGGAGTACTGTGAGTTTCAAAACAGCCCGGGCTATATGAGACCTTGTCTCAAAAACAAACAAAAGTAACCGAACAATAATTTCTAGGGAAGCCAAGACTGGGGCTTTGCGTCAGAAGGCAGAGGCAGACTACAGGATTACAGAACAGAGAACCCAGTCTTGACCTTGGTGTTTCATGAGCTTTCCACACCACACCAGATTAAGCCAAAGGCCCAGTGGCCCCTGTCTTCATGCTTGCTTCTCCTCTCACCATGGCAGTTGCCCATTAACCCTCTCTCCTCAGTGACTTTAGAGTAGATGAGTCAGAAGTAGAAAATGGGAATTACACATATCTCAGTATTACCTTCTGGCGTGGTCTCACCACATCTCCAATTTACTGCAGACCTAAACAAACTCTTTCCTCATCCCCACCCCCACCTCCATCTGCATAGTTTCTTTCCTGAAAGAATGGCACAGTGGTCCTCTCATGAGCTCTGGCTTAGGATCTGGTTCTTTGTCACTTCCGAAATGCAGTCTAGGTCTGCGTCCTCCTCCTCCCTTCCTCAGCTCCCTCCCCCATGCTGCTGCTGCCCTAGCTCCTGTCACCACCATTTTTCCCTTGAGTGCTTGCTCTTTCCCGTTTTACCATCTCCAATTCTACCTCCACACAGTTGCCCAGGCAAACATGATTTGGGGACTTAAGGATAATTTCAGGGTTTGGGCTATTACATATAAGACTGCTAGAAACACTCTTGTAGATGTCTTTTGGAATTGAATTGGTGAGTCACAGTTAAGCATGTACAGTTCTCCCTCAGTATCCTTGAGGGATTGGTTGTAGGCCCCACCAATGCCAGAATGTTCCTTTGCTGAAGTCCCTCATGGTAAAGAGGCAAAATATTCACGTAGTACCTTCACACATCCTTCCTTTTACACACATTGTCTCTACATTACTCACAGTACCTGCTTCAGTGTGAATACTGTATGATTGTTATACTGTACGATTTGGAGAATAACAACAGGCCAAAACAAAAACTTTTCAGACAAAAAAACAAACAAACAGTGTTCAGAACAGTTACAACAGCCCCCCAGACACACACACCCCACCACCACCATCAGCAAATAATTTCCATCTGTACTTGGTTTAATGCAGAAATGCAGAGACTATAGACATGGAGAGCTAGCTGAAGTCAGCCCGGGGACGATATTGCAGCAAGGTTTCCCAGTGAGCTGGGTGTTCCCCCTGCTCTCCTCCAGCACTCACGCGCTCCTTTCCTTCTTTAATTTTACTCTTTGTAGTGGCTTCTCCATTCCATCTCGCTATGACTTTGACTTTCCTTCCATTGTCCCTTTTGTTGTTACTTGTTTGAGACAAGGTCTCACTATGTATCCCTGGCTGGCCTACAGCTCCCTATTTTAGAGCAGGCTGGCCTCAAATTCACAGAGATCCGCCTGCCTCTGCCTCCTGAGTGCCGACAATGAAGGCATGCACCACCATGATGGGCCATTGCATTTTCCTTTGGATTACTTAGGTGGAACACTTTGTAAAACTCTGCTTATTGGTCATGTCAATGTTCAGTTTCTTGTGAACTGTCAAAATCCTCTGCATACTTTTCTGTTGGATTGTTGATAACACTTTGGATTACATTTTGTCAGCTGTATGTACTGCAAATACTTTGTCCTGTTCTGTAAGTTGTCTTCTCTCTCCTCTCTCTTCCTTTGTGAGACAGAGTCTCACTATGTACCTCAGGTTGGTCTTGAACTCATGATCTTTCTACTTCTACCAGCTGAGTACTTTATTTGTTGGCATGTGCCACCATGCCCAGCTTAAAAACAAACAACAACAACAAAAAAAACCTCTTTTAATACAGCCTTTTGATGAACTGAAGTTCTTGTTCTCTTTCTTTTCAGATATTTTACTAATTCTTTGAGAATGTCATGCAACACATTTGATCATATTCAACCTAAGCCCTCTCAGATTCACTACCACCTCCCTACTCTCCAAACTTTATGTCCTCTTTTTAAAAAAAAAACCATCCTTTCCAGTTGTGCTGCCCATAGACTCTTGAGTGTAGGCCACCCACTGGAGTGTGGTCACCCTACCAGCAGCAATACCCTTATAGAAAACTCACACTCCCTCCTCTAGAAGCCACTAACTGTCCATACCTCCTCAGCTAAGGGTGGAAGCTCATGAGCCCCTTTAAATGATCAGTTTTCCTTCATGGATGGTTCATGTTTCCTACTTTGTTTATGAAGTCTATATTTATTCCAAAGGTACAAGTTCCACATTTTCCTCTTTCTGTTAGTCTTAACTTTATTTGTAATTAACATGTAATTTTCATACAAATGTGTGTGACATAATGTCCAGTGCCCATATGTACAATGCTCAAACTAGGGTAGTTAGTACATCCAGTAGCTCAAATGTTTATCCTCACTTGGTGGGGAAGAACAGCAAATACTCTTGTTTAGCTATTTGGAAGTATATGATGGTTTCTTATTGCTGTACTCACCCTGTTGTACCATATTCAAGAACTTTCCCATATCAAACTGCAGTTTTGGATCCATTGATCTTCTCTCTTTTCTCTTCGCATTTTCCTGAGAACTTTTGCCATTACCTTTTACATTTATCTCTTTTGTGTATGTGTAAATTAGTATGAGCTAAGATCAGGGTCAACATGAAGATTTTTCCCCACACAGCTGTCTGACTGATCCAGCAACATTATTATTTCAAAGTTCCCAATAAAATATCTTTTTTTGGCTATAAATCAAGAGCCTACATGTGTGGCTCTGTTTTTTCATTTTCCTATTTCTTCTTCTAGTCAGCTTTTTCATCCTTGTGCTTATCCTAAGCCACAATGCCTTAGTTAGCATAGCTTTCTACATTTTCACAGTGCTTAGTAGGAATCTCCAGCTATGTCCTCCTTTAGGATTACCTTGACAACTCTTGGCCATTTTCATTCCCACATGAGTTTTCAGACCACTTTTTCAATTTCACAGACACACACACACACACACACGCACACACGCGCGCACGTGTGTGTGTGTGTGTGTGTGTGTGTGTGTTTGTGTGTGTGTGTGTGTGTATGTGTGTGTGTGTGTGTACTTACTTGCTGCGTTCTTGAATGAGACACATCAGCTCTGGACTAATTTCAGGGGAATTGTCATCTTTACTATATCCATAAATACAGTTTATCCTCTGGTTTATTTAAGTCTCCCTTAGTTTCACTCTATAATGTGCTCCAGGTTTCAATGTAGAGGTTCCTCACATCTTTCATTAGATTTATTCCTAAGTGTTTGATCTTTATACTATTATGAAATGACAGGGGTTTTTCAAACCTTCTTCTAGTTTTTCCTCTGCTATGTAGAAATACAGTTCGTTTTTGGTAGTGATCTTGCTATCTTCATTTGTCACATACAAAACTCAATTCTTTATGGAGATGGACAGATGGCTTCGCAGCTAACAGTGCATAATGCTCTTACAGAGGACCTGAGCTCAGGTCCCAGCACTCAAGTCAGGTGGGGTTCACAACTGTCTACAACTCCAGCTCCAGGGGAATGTGATGGCTCACTTCTGGCCTCCTCAGTCATGTGCACTCATATGCACATACCTCCACACAAATACACATGCATACACACACAGTTAAAAATAAATCTTAAATTAACCTCTTTATAAAGCCATTTAGATTGTCTGTGTACATAGTCATTAAATTCATATAAAAGCAATTTGGTTTCTTCTTTTTAAACCCTCAATTTCTTTGGTGTATTAACTTAGATTACAAGGAAATAAAAATAGTCTCACTGTATAGAGGCTTTCAATTTTTCATCATTAGCTATGTTGCTTGTTGAGACTTTTAAAAATCATGAATGACTTGAATTTTGTAGAATACTTGTACATATTTTATGTGATTTTTCTTCTTGTTAGGTGAATTACAGTAATTGTGGTGGTTTTGCAGTCTCTCTCTGTCTCTCTGTCTCTCCCTCCCTCTCTTTGTATGTGTGTGTGAGAGAGAGACAGAGACAGAGAGACAGAGAGACAGAGACAGAGACAAATAGACAAGGAGGGAGGTGGGGGTAAGTAGATCAGTGTTTGTAGTGTTGGGGATGGAACTCTGGGCTTTGTGCAAGGTAGACAAAAAATTCTACCACTGAGCTATCCTCAATCTAAATGATGTTTTTGTTTAACTACTCTGAATTTCTTGATTAAAACTCTCTTGCTCATTGTCTTAGTTACGCTTTCTGTTGCTGTGAAGAGACACCATTACCACGGCAACTCTCATAAAGGAAAACATTTAATTGGTGCTGGCTACAGGTTCAGAGGTTTAGTCCATTATTGTCATGGTGGGAAACATGGTGGCATGCAGATAGTTATGGTGCTGAAGAAGGAGCTGAGAGCTCTACCATCTAGATAGGCAGGCAGCAGGAAGAGGGAAAGAGAGGTGGTGGCTTTAGCATTTGAAATCTCAAAGCATACCCCCAGGCATACACTACCTACAACAAGGCTACACCTAATAGTTCCACTGACCAAGCATTCAAATCTGTGAGCGTTTGGGGGCCTTTCCTATGTAAACTACCAAAGACACGAAGGATAAATTTTCCTTTTTCACATATTGATGGGGATGTATTGCTAATATGTTAAATCATCTGTTTTATTCTGTGGTAGTTGGAGAAACCTGTGCACTTAACTCTAAGAAGTTACACAGAGACATTCTCATGCCTTTTGCCCAGTTTCTTTCAATGATAACATTCTCTAAAAATAGAATACTGTGTGTGTCATAGCAAAGAGACTGACATCAACACAATCAAGTTCCCCGCAGTTCAACACCACAAAGACCTTCCAGTTGCCCCCTTCCTCCTCCTACCTGCTCCTTAACCCTTGGCAGCCACTAATCTGCTCCCCATTTCCATAACTTCCTTATTTCAAAAGTGTTGCATAACTTGTCACATTGTATTCAACCATATTCAATTCAACCACTGAATTCACTAGCTTCTTCATTCAGGATAATTTTCTGGGCCCCATTACAGCAATCGCATGTAGTGGTTGTTCCTTTTTCTTGCCTAGTGGTTTTCTTCGGTATGGATGTACCACAGTTTGTTTAATCAGTCACATCTGAACTGTTTCCTGTTTGAGGCTATAATAAAGAAAGTTGCTGGAAACATTCATGTACAAATTTTTGTGTGAAAATGATTATTAAATACCTTGGGATAAGTAAGAATGCAGTTGCTGGATCATGTGGCAGTCATGTTTCATTTTATAAGAATCAGTCAAACTTTTCACATAGTGACATTTCTGACTTCAGCAGCAGTGTACAGAAACATTGGTTTCTCTGTATTGTCACTGATTTTTAAATTTTAGTCATTGGCTAGCTATGCAATGATATCTCATTGTTGTTTTAATTTGAATTAATTTGCATTAATGATGTTGACTAACTTTTCATGTGCTTATTTGCCATCTGTATATCCTCTTTGGTGAAATGTCCCTTCGTGTCTTTTGCCCATTTTCTAATTGGGTTGTTTGTTTTCTTTTCTCTTGTCTTGTCTTGTTTTACTGTTGAATCTTGAGCTCTTTATATATTCTAGATATGAGTCCTAGTCAGATACATAACTTGTAAATACTTTTCCAATCTGTAGTTTGTCTTTTCATCTGTTTTCTTTGCAGAGTGTGAGTGTTTAATTTGATGGAGTCTAAATTAGCCATCATCTTTTCTTTCATGGATAATGGTTTTGATGACATGGCTAAGAATTCTTTAGCAGTGTCTAGGTTTGGAAGATTTTTTCCACATTTCCTTCTATATCATTTAGTTTTATTTTTATATTTAAATTTATAATTCATTCTCAGTTATATTTTGTGTGAGGTTTGGGTTGACATTTAACTGTTGTGCCAGTGATTTCCCAACTGTTTCAGCCGTATTTGTTCAAAATTCTTTCCTCCAGCAAGCTGCTGCTGTACCTTTGTCAAAAAGCTGGGGCACACGTGTATGGATTTGTTTCTGGGTTCACTATTCTTCCTCCCTCTCTCCCTCTCCCAAGTACCACATACTCTTAATTACTATAGCTGTATAATCAGTCTTAAAAGCAGGTGCAATGATTCCTCCCACTATGTTCTTTCTCAAACTTGTCTTGTCTAATTTCTTTGATTTTTCATACAAATTTTAGAATACCTTGCCTTTATCTATAAAAGCGGTGTTGAAGTTTTGCTAATGACAGTACTAAACCTGCGTATCAGTTTAAGAGGACTGACATCTGTATTATGTTGACTCTTGTAATTATGTGCACCTGAGTATGCCTTTTCATTTATTTACTTCTTTGCATTCTTTATCTGTATTTTGTGATTTTTCAGTATAAAAGTTCTGCGTGTTTTACTATATTGATTCTTTCACATTTTGTTTGTAGAAATTAGATACAGTACTGCATTTTAATTTTGACATTCACATACTCATTGCAACTATATAGAAATATGATTGCTTTTAAAATATTGCCTTGTATCCTGTGACTTTGCTGAAGTTACTGGTTCTAAGAAACTCTTTTTTGCAGATTCCTTGAGATTTTCTCTACACACAATCCGTGCCTCTGCATATAAGAAACATTTTGCTTTTTCCTTTCCAGCCTCTGTGCCTTGTCTGTTCTTTTCCATTCTTTCCTTTGTCTATTACGCTAACTAGAATTTCTAGGATTCTTTTAAAGAAGAATGTTGGATGTTTTTCTGTATCTATTGATAAATTTGTGTGATTTTTTTTTCTTAGCCCACCAATTTGGAGAATTACGTGGGTTGGTTTCTAAGTACTAAACTAGCCTTGCATTCCTGGAACCAACTCCTTTTCATTGTGATGTGCAATTCCTTTTATACATTGTCGACTTTCAGTTGTTAGTGATTTTTCCAACTCTTCCCATTGCTCTGTGGTTTTCTGCTTGTGTATTGTTTCTCTTCAGTGTTAGTGTCATGTCAGCCTCATAAAATGAGTCTCTTCTTTCTCTTCCACTTTCTGGGAAAGATTATGTAGAGTTTGTGGTAACTGTCCTTTAAATTCTTAGTAACACTGTCCAGTAAAACCAAGGAGGCCTGGAGATTCATTTGGAAGTAGGCTTTTATTTCAGTTAGTTTCTTTGTTAGTTATTAGACTATCTAGACTTCTTGCTCCATATCAGATGAGTTGTAGTAGCTGTGCTTTCAAGGACCTAATCCCTTTAATCAGAGATGTTAGTTTTGTGTGTGGAGAGCTCTAGCTGATATTTTTCTTATTTTTCTTTTGATATCCACAGAGTCCATATCAATATCCCCTGCTACATTTCGGACATTGGTAATTTCTGTCTTTTCTCTTTTTTTTTCCTTTGTCAGTCTTACTAGATATTTGCCAATTTTATTGATCTTTCCAAAGAACGAGCCCCTTTTGCTTTATTAATCTCTCACCCTTGAACTCCTGGAATATACCTCACTTGTCCATGGTGGGTTATTCTTCAATACGTTTTCCAATTCTGTCTCCTAATATTTTTGCTTTGGGTTTTATGTATGTGTATACAAGACAAACTTATTGGAAATATTCCTTTATTATAATGTTCTTGACTAGTCTGGGCATCAAGATTTATCTAGTTATTTGGTTAGCTTCAGAAAAATAATGGTTACTGAATGCCTCTTATTTTTCTCTCTTTGGACACATCTGTGTAATATCATATGCTATAAACACATAGTTTTGTGCACTTAGATATGTTTGGGGGAAAATAGTTTCATCTCTCTGTATAGAGTTAGGTGGAGCAGAAAAACATATTTTTTTTATTTCCTGCCATCTGCCAGACACCATGCAAGGAATTTTACATTCATTATCTCATTGTTTCCTTGGGAAAAAATATGAATGGAAGAGTATTTGTACATCTTGCCTCTTAGGTCCAAAATTGAGATTCATTGACTTGCTTACAATCATACAGATGTGGGGTGCAAAGCTATTTTCTGCAGGGTGATGTAGCTCGGTGTGTAGTTCATTGCTTGCTTAGCATGCACAAAGCCCTGGGTTCCAGCCTTAGTCCTGTGACTGGGGTGGGGGGAGAGCTAGATTCTTTATAAGGCGTCTCCCTCTATGTTCCACACAGTGCACTCTGAGATGGCTGTTTACTCTCAGAACTGACTCCTCCTACTTGTTTATTGGCATAGCAATGTATATTTCGTTGGCTATTTGTATGTTTGGTTAGTTGATTTTGTGTTGTTTCCACTATAGAGATAAGGAAGCTGGAGTCCAGTAAAGTTGAGAAATTTATCCAGAGCTAAAAGATCAAAGATGAGTCCAAGCTGGTATCCAGGGTAAGGTTTGCCATTCTTCAGCTGGAAAATGTCCTCTTTGAGAGGAGGCCAGAATGTTCTTCTCACAGAAATGAGCACATTCTTGTGTGTTAGTGACTACTACTACTATTAGCAGCTCAGGAGAAGTGATATTTTGGGTGGTCAGGACAGCTGCTGACGCCAAGCTCCAGGTGCACCAAAGAATCAAAGCTGAAGACAGAGTGGAGAGCTTGGGTGCTGGGCAGCCGGAGAAAAAGAATTGGGAAGTGCAGCCGTAAGACTGGGAGTGACTGGTGGGTGGTTTTGCAAATCAACACACAGACAAGAATATGGTTTGGGAGGTTAATAGGGCCCTGATTCCCATCCCCCTGTCATGACAAACAGCTTCCTGGGCTGGACATGAGCAGATTCAATTTCCTGGGGCCCAGCATGGTCCAAGCCTAAGTTCTTTGTGAGCAACATATGGAAGGGGAAATGTTGGTGGAAGTCAGAGTAGTACCCTGAGGTCCTCTCCCCAAACAAGAGGCATAGGGGAGCTTACAGATTGCCAAGCCTAGCCACCTCTAATTGTTCAGGAGGAAGCCAAAGTTCAGAGAACAAAGTGATAGATTTGTCCAATGTCACGTATCTTTGTATGGCTGCCTGGTCTATGTTGAACACAAGGCACATGGGGGCTGTGAACAATGGGTTTTCTCCTTTTGGGCCCAGGATTTCTGGAACACCTTCTCTATCCTGTAGTGGAAGTGAGCATAGGCTTTGCAATCTGATCCACACTATAACCTAGTCTCTATGAGCAGATTGTTTGAATGAACACCACTTCAGTTCCCTCATCTGCACTGTGTTGTAGCAACCATCTCATAGCATTATTGCTCAGAATAAATAAATAAATAAATATACTGACAGGAAACACTTAAGACAGTGGCTGGTATATGGGAAGCTGCTATTGTTACTCATTTTGTTGTGACTGTTAAAATAGTTTCTCACTGTGTTGCCCAAGCAGGCTACAAACTTGCAATCTTCCTGCTTCTCTGTCCAAGTGTTGTGATCTCAGATACATACCATATCCCTGGCAGTACAATCTTAGTCTTACTATTGGAGGCTCTGGGTGGGAATGCAAAGGGCAGACACTCAAGAATCTTCTGTGGAGTTTCCAGCCCAGCCCTTCAGGCCCTTCAGGCACTGGCTGTATGCCTTTGGGCAGGTCCTCTTTATGTCCAGGACTCAACAGTTCCATTGGTGATACAGGTTACATCAAGAATGACCCTCCCTTGCTTGCAGGGCTGTTGGTGGAATTATCACTATCACCCAGATGTATCACATATTACAGACTCCCTGGAGAAAGGATGGCCATTATTCTTACCACTGTTGACACCAAACATAGCACAGAGAATCATCCTCCCTGGCTTGGGATTCACAGACATACTCTTCAATACTTCTTTTTTAAAAAATAAAACTTTTTTTTAAATACTTTATTTTTTTTTCTTCAAGTTACATCTCAGTCACAAACCCTTCTCTATTCCCCCTTCCTAACCCGCCCTTCCACCCTCTTCCCCCCACTTCCTATATAAGCAGATATATTTATCCCTCTCAGGTCTCTGAGGTGGTTGAAGAATAGACAGCTAGAGTCTCATAGTTAAATTTTGAGTTGTTTAGAAATCAAGAGGGTGTTATAGATCTAAGAAGATACTCTTAAAAGTGTGTTGCAAGTTAGTATGAATGTTGAGTCAGATATAGATAGACCTTTAAACTCATGGAGATGGTTAGATAGTAGAATGTTAAAGTCAGGGGCCAAATATGTATAAACTGGACATTGGGAAGGTATACTGGGCCATTTAACTCTCATAAATGTGGCATATTTATATCTGTTGTTTTGTATAGTATTTACTGTTATAAGAGAAGGAAAAAATAAAACGTTTAAAAAATCTTATTGTTTTTTAATTTGTGAACTTCACATCATGCATCCTGTTACCACTCATCTCCCACCTCCCCTCAGATCTGCCCTCCACCCTTGCAACCTCTCCCAACAGAAAGAAAAGCAATCTCACTGTGGAAGCTGTAGTGTGTCTCAGTGTGTCCCACATATTCCCTTTTGTCCACACTTTTTTTGCTTGGAAATGTTCACTATAATGAATCTTGGTCTGGTATGAGGCCTCTGACTTCTGCTACTTTGTCAATACTGGAACTTCACTGCAATGCCCCTCAGACATCCTGTTGCTGCCCTATATAATGGAGATCCTGCAGTTTTGGGTCTGTAGAATTGGCCTCTTCATGCACTCCAGTAGTTCATCCATGGGGTAGATTTTGGGGTGGGTCAATTCAAAGCCCTGGCTCTGGGCCTACAACCCCCACATTCAGGGCTGGATCTACTGTACCACCCAGGTGAGGGGCAAGGCCTGCTTTCAGTAGTGCGGGATATAAGGAGCTGGGCCAGCTCTCCTGCTCTCATGACCCCATTACTGTGTGGTGAGGGCAAAAGGGAGAGGAGAAGATCTCTCCTTTGCCAATACCACCATGAAGTAGACAAAAGGCAGCTGGCTCTCCCACTTACTTCCTTGCGGCCAGCTCACCCATAACCCCCATGTCCAGGACCAGCTGTACTGTGCCTCCCAGATGAGGTACAGGGCCTGCTCTCCCGAGTGTTGGAGTATGTGAGTGGCTGGGACAGCTCTCCTGCTTCTGTGATCCCATGGAGCCAGAACTCCTGTCTGTCACTGGTGGTGATGGCAAAAGGGAGGGGCCTCAATATTTCTAAAGCTAGCTTCACCCTCACTGACTTGCTGACTTCACAACTTGCACTGTCTGGGCAGCACTAAAGGCTGAGAAAGCAACTTTGGCAGATGTTGAAGAGATGGCTGCTTGCTGTAATACTGCCACTGATGGTTGATTTCTGAAAATGGAGAGATGAAGCCTACATACAGATTTCCCTCCACCCAACAGGAGCCCCTTGCCCCAAAGTCTTCCTCCACTGGACCCTGGTCTGGAATCTTTATGAACATTGGATGCTAAATGAATTCCCCTGCTCTCCATCCCCTCCTATTGTAATTTAGGGTAAGGGGAATTCAGACCTATGAAGACCAGGAAGGAGGCCCAAGTCATATAGTGTGACATGCTTGTTACAAGCAGGAAGCTACAGAGTAGCCATGTTGAACATAAGAGTTAGAATAAGCCCAAGTTTTCCAAATGGTAGCTTCTCCAGGAGTGGTGCACGTCCAGAGTTAGTACAAAACTTAGTATGGTGGACATTTGAGTCTCATTCCATGTTGTGATGAATAACACTGTGTCCCAGATAGGAAAAGATCCCAAGACCAAGGTTTCCTTGGGACTGGCTCTTCCCACAACTCCAGGTGCAAGACAAGCTGTGAATGAGGGTGCATGCTATACAGATTCCCAGCACAATAATGGATGCTTTTAGCTCTCATCCAAGCATAGTCCTCACTTCTCTACTGCTTTGTAGCCCTGGAGAACCTTTCTTGCTTCACGCAATAGTGCCTCCTATGTAGCTGAGCCCTATTGGGAGGCATGTTAAGAGTGCTGGCCTGTGTATCTTTGACCAGCCTCTACCCCTCCAACTCTAAAGTGGTACTGTGGAGGTTTGTGGCAAGTAGAACACACTGAATCAGCCTAGACTGAAGTAGAGAGTTGGGAAAACTCCTAAAGGCAGACGCTACTTCAAACTCACAGCATCAGGACCTCTGGAGGCAGATTCCAGGCTTGGGGTAGGGAACAAGCTCTGAGGAATCTACAAGGAGATTTTAAGAAGCAATAGCGTCAGGAAGCTCTCTAAGAGCTTTTCTGCTTTCATGTGCCTCCAGTTCTGTCACACACTCAGGGTGTTTTGGATTGCAGGGAGGAGGGAGGCTCTTACAACTCCCCTCCTGCAGCTGCCACACTGAGCATGCCAGCTAAACTGTAGGTTATTTTCCCAGGGTTAGAAAATGACTGTGGGGTTTCCGGCATTGTCTGAATTCCTACTGGGACACTGCTCCTGTGGTAAGGGTCTGCCTGTCGACACCCCTCTGCCTTCCCCTCCCGTCTCCCTGACACCCTCAACTGCCCTCTGGAATGGCTGGTTCCATGTAACAATGCAGGATGTGGGATGAGCACAAACCCCAAACCATTCCACTGTGCTAAGCCTCAGTTTTCCCACTGATGAGCAGATAGGAATAATAGCTCACAGAACTAGGCTGAAGATCAGCTGAACTAAGGAGATGCATTCAGGGTTGGGCCTTCCCTACTCAGTTAAACGTATGGAAATATAGTCATAGAAGGACCAAACAAACACTCAACAGATGCAGGGGAACTCCATGACCCTGAGGCCTTTAACTAAGCCCCAGAACCAGCCTGGTGCTCACCTCCCTCAGGGGAAGCTTGAATCAACTCACTGGTTCCCAACTGAAACAACATGGTAAGCCAGCTCCATCTGAGGACCAAGCACTAAAAAAATGTGCCCTCTATACCTGAGGCTTCGTAGTCTGTGAGATATGTTTAGGTCCACATGCTTGGGCCACTTCCAAGCAAACCCTGAGTAAAGGATCATAATCCCCAGTGCCCTCAAAGTGACCTGGATAGAACTCAGAAAGCCCCTCAGATCACTCACAGAGGGGATGGTGCTGGGGTTCAGGCCCATTGCCACCTCTGTGGGGAAGGTGTTGCTCCATTTCGCAGAGTTTCAACCAACATCCACTTACCTCAAATGCCCATTGGAGATGCTTGTGAAACCAGGAAAGCCAGGTTGAGCACATATGCACACACTGGGAGGGCAGGCAGTGACAAATACCAGAATAATATGTGGCAAGGCTGGCAAGTTTAAAGCAGTTACAGACACACACACATATACTCACACATGTGATAGTGAAATTGTGTGTGAAGCTGTCAGTTTGCACAGGATGGGGGGGGGTTCATTTATCACTTCTATTAACATTTTTCTCATCAAATATAAACTTGTCACCTTCTTTCCATGGTGGGCTGGTGTAATGAGTCTGCTTTAAACTGGTCAGATTTGCCAAAGCTTCCCAACACTGCTAGGACTTTCTCTTTTCTTTTTAATTCCCAAGATGGTGTATTCTTTCAGCAAACCTCTATTGAGCACCTACTATATGGAAACACTGTCAAAGGTGCTTCATAAACATTATGAAACAAATAGGCCCTCTCCTGTGAATCCCACACTGCAATGAGTGGAGGTAAAACAAAATAACAACAACAAATAAAAGATATGATGGCTGCTAATAAATGTTATGAGGGAAGCAGGAAGAGGCTGAGGGGGAGGTTCGACATTAAAGGTTACATTGAGAAGATGACACTTGAATTAGCTCTGGAAGGACAGGCAGAACTGGACCACAGTTTAGACAGAGGATAATCTGTGTAAAAACGGCTAGTTGCCTGCATGGTGACCACACTGGAGGGACTGCAGAGGTCGTTGTGACTGGGCAGTGACACAAAGGGGAAAGAAGGATAGGATATGAAGGCAGAAGGAACAGAAGGACTTGATATTAGTGGGCCAAAGAGGCACTGGAATCAATGGTAGGGACCTTTCAAGGCTGGATCCGTCAGGCATCACAAATGGGCTGTGGATGGGAGGGCAGTGTGGAGGTGGCCAGAAGAATTGGTTTGGGGGTGAGGTCTGAAGACAGAGGTGAGAGATTTGTTGGCAGATGGGATCTGGGTTGCAGAAGCAAGAAAGGAGTGGAGGAAGACCTCTAAAAGTATGAAGCACACACTGCACCTCTGCTGTGGCCACTGAGGTCCACATCCTTATGCTGGAACGTTAGCAGCAGGACCCTCACAAGGACCTTTGCTCTTGCTCTGCTCCCCACGATCTACTCTCCTGTGAAATAATGTGAATTCATACTTCAAACTCTCCGGCAGCCTTCTGTGCTAGTAGAAACAAAGAAACCACATGAGCTGGCTTTTACTGTGTCTGTGATTTTTGCCTGCATCGATACCCCCACTTCTGCTCTACTGCAGATAGCTTTGCTGTCCTAGAGATTCAGTAAGTGCAGGCCCACTCCAGGACCTTTGCATTCACTGTGCTCCTTTCCTAGAATGTTCTGTCTTACGTGTGCATGGTTGGCAGCTCCTTGTTCTTTAGGTCACAACCAAGATGCACCTCCTTTAAAAAGAGTCGTTCCCCCCCCCCACTACCATTTCATCTAAATTAGATTTGCCATTCTGAGTTTTCCATTATGTTTTGGTTTTCTTCCCTTCATAACACAGTCCGTGGACTCAGTGTTGATTTCTGTGACTTTTGTCTCCTTCACTCAGTTCCCCGAGGGGAAAGGTGGAGACCACACAGAATTGGACATCCCTGCACTACAGTGCCTGAATCTCAGACAGACAGATGGATGACACTCAGCAGCAGTGTGTGTATCAGTGTGCTATGTCATTTATAAGCTTATGTGATGTATGCAAAAAACTTGCTATTGTACAATGGAGAAACTGAGGCAATAAGAAGTCGTGAGGTTTACAAATGGTAGAGCAAAGATTAAAACTCATGTTCATGTGACCTCAGTACCTGCCATCATGGTTGAAAGACACAGCAGCCGGAGCAGGAGGTAGCTGGTCGTGTTGCATCTACAGTCAGGAATTGGAGAGCAATGAGTACTAGTACTCAGCTAAGTTCCTCTTTTTATTCAGTGTGTGATCCCAGCCCACGGGATGAATTCCAAAGCATTAAGGGTTGGCTTTTTCCTCCTCAGTTAAACCTCTGCAGAAATACACTCACAAACATGTTCAGGAGGTGTGTCTCCTAGGTGAATTCAAATCCAGTCAAGTTGACAATGAATAAGAACCATCAGAGGCACCCTGATACATTTTGAATGACAGAAGGATCAAAAAATATTAAATAAAATAGGCTAAATTTCAGATCTCTTGGGTATAATAAAGTCTGTATTCGACTTGCACTCATAGGTTGCATAATGGAGCATCCCACGTTATTTTTAATGTGAAGTTGTGGAAAGGACATGAGCTTTGGAGTCAAGCATGCTGGGGTTCAAAGCTGTGACCTGGCCTTTCAGAACTCTGAACCATTCTTTGTTCTTCTGTAAAATAGGATGTTCAAGGTTGCTATGATAAGTAACCTATTCCTCCTCCAATATTATTGTTATTTCATAATTAACCATAAGCTATGCTTTTGTGACTTATTTAGTCATTTAAGCTACCTAACTATTCATCTACCTCTCAGTCCATCAACTCATCCACCCATTTTTACATCTGCCTTCTCATGTATACCCCTTTCACTACACACATGCACACATGCACACACACACACACACACACACACACACACACACACACACACACACACTTTCTCTACCCATCTAACCACCTATCTGTTCTCCATTCATTTATCCAATCATTGATACTGATGAAGTCCCCTACTGTAGTCTGGGCTCTATGATATACACCATGAAATTTAGGAGCATAGAGAGCTGTCTTAGTATATTTTCTGATGCTATAACTGTATAATCCAAACTAAGTGATTTTAATTTTTTTAAAAAGTTTCCTGCCCCTAGAGGCATTGCAGATGTGGATGTTATGTCACATGTGCATCAGTAGGTGGCAGAGAGGAGAGAGGCTATATATACATTCAGTGTTATGACCTATGAACATCTGAATGAATAGTAGCCTAACATTCCTGAAAAAAAAAAGCAAGCTGGATACCAAACACAACATTGGCACCATGGGGTAGCCTGTGATGACTAACAGACCAGTACCAGGAAAACACCAGATGGGATCCCAGGACAAGAAAGAAGCCAGAAACTAGAAGAACTCTGCCTAGCCCTGGATGTGGGGGTTGTGTAGACCCAGTTCTGGGGTGAGATCTGGCCCAGATGGGGTCACAAGAACAGGAGAGTTGTCCCTGCCCCTGACATTTGGGAGAGCAGGCCCTGTACCTTGCCTGGGTGGCACACTACAGGTGGTACTGGATATGGGGGTTGTGGGTGAGCCAGTCCTGAGGGACTGGTTGTTAGATTTCAACATGAACTTTAGCAGAACAAAACCATCTACATCCTCCAGACCAGATGACAATAAACTTTACACTTAGAGTGTTCTGAGAGTGGAAGGTGCACACTGTGTCCTGTACAGAAACTGATGGTGCCCATTGAGTGAAAGCAGGAAGGCTGTACCTTACATCTTCTCCGTCCCAACACCCAGGTCACAGAAGCATGCTGTGTGTTGCCTTGCTTCTGAGCCAGGAACACTGCTTTGAAGACACTACAACTTTGGCCCATGAGCTGCAGAGCACACAAGCAGGGTTATAACAAGATCATAGTTGCTGCATAGTTAATGGTGGCTTCTGGGTAAAAAGGAAGAGAATCGGGAGTAGAGAGGCCAATGAGAAGGCTTTGCACTAGTGAGAGGTCACTGGCAGCTCAGCTGGGGCAGCAGCAATGCTCCAGACAGGAACAACGTACTCATTTTGTTGTGGTGCTATTGACTAGCTGTGGAGGTGAGGGACATAAAGACAAAGAAGATGGCTCCCAGACTTCAGCGTTGGACAAATGGGAGCTGGCTGAAAGGTACCAAACACCATTTACTATGCGCCTGGGACAGGGGACAGGAAAGTGGGGGCGAGCCCAGTGGTTTTGACTGTCCCAAAGAACTTTATTTGGTGCTTGGCTCCATCATCAACAAATGATTCTTTCTTCGGAGATGCAGACAGACTCTTTAGCAACCAAAAAAGAACTTCCTCAGGAAAGGATTGACCCTAATGGCCCACCTGGAACAAAGGTGAATTATTGAAGCCACCTTAGGGAGCACATTGGCAGCTACCATGAGCATGCGAGATACTCAGAATTTTTGGCCCAGCAACTTCACGTGTTGATATGTTGCCCTGGAGAAACAGTAGCTCATGACTGTGCACGGGAGTAGGTCATTTTCATAACATGAAGGAGATGCATAATGCTATGAATAGCTGCCAATAGGAAACTATATCAGATTGTGTTCCAAGCCTGCTACAGAATATTGTGAGACATGTACAGTAAACTAAGTACCTCTCTTGAAGGATGAACATGAGTAAATAACATTTGACACTGTAGCAAGAAGGGCTAGCTCACACATATTTTCTGCTTGGTTTCCCATGCCATTCCGTAAGTAAGGAGTTGGGACTTCTGGAGAAATGGCTGGGTTGAGGCTGGGCAATGAAAGGCTGTGATGAGCCTGGAGCATCTTGCGGTGCCTGTGAATAAGGAGTCAGTCACAGAGGATGGAGCCTGAGAGGGACACAGAGCTAAGCTGGAGGAAGTCCTCCTAGCTAAGGCGGCAGCAACTGGAGCAGAAAATAAATAATAATAGTACTGAGTTGTTAGGAATTTATTTTTATTTCAGCCCACTTTTAGATACAGAAAGTAAAAAGGTATAAAGATACAGAAATTCTTCATGTACCCTGCACCTGGTTTTTCTGGTTGCTAACGTGTCACATTAGTATGGCAATTTGCTCCAATGACTGAATCTGTACTAATACATGTTTGATGCATTGTTAACCAAATTTACTTTTGTTACTTTCTTCAGATTTCCTTAGAGTTGCTATGTTTTATTTTTTTCTGCTTGCTTTCTTGTTTGTTTGTTTTGCATTTCTGGAGGTGGAGCGCAGGGCCCTCCACTCAGTTCCACCCTCAGCTCTTAGGGCTTAATGAATGTCTTTTACCTGTACCAGGCCCACTCCCAGGGTACTGCATTATGTCTCACTGGCATGTCCCCTTAGGCTCCCTATGACTGAGAGGGTCTTCCAGGATCTCTTTGCTCTTTGTGGCTTTGATAGTTTTGAACAGTGTGGCTGGGTACTTAGTTTAGATCTGAACAGTCACAACGCTCTCATAATGAAAGTCAGGAGCGGGTTTGGGGAGGAATAGCATGGGTGGAGTGCAGATGAGTGGGGGGTATGCTAAGTTGGTCACATTGACCTTGATGTCCTGGATGATCTGGTGTTTGATGCACTTCTCCAAACTGCTTGTCCTCATTTTACACACTGTATACTTCAGAAGGAAGTTCAGGGGAGAGCAGTGATATCCCACCTCCTAGGTGCTACAGGGTGCCAGACTACAATAAAGGCCTGTTGTTCCATACTGTTATAAATGGTTGTGTAACTCGACAAATGGGGAAGATGACAAACATTCCCTCATAGTTAATATACACATAAAGAAAGGGATGCATGTGATGACAAAGTGTGAATCCCAGCAGCACTCAAAAAAAGGCCAAGACTGAGAGATCATGAGTTCCAGGCTAGCCTGGACTACATGGAGACAGGGAAGGTGCTAAGAAGTCACAGTGCTGTGTGGCAATCATCAGATGGTGTAACAGTCAGTGGGTGAATACTTGAAGAGAAACGGGGATTGTGTAGACTAATAGCATCCCCAAGGCAACTTTGTAGTGGACACAGCTTTTAGACACCAATGTGATCAAATAATAAAGGTAAACAGCAGGTGTAGACACGACGCTCTCTGTGCCTCTCCATACAGTGAGCTGAGAAGTGCACTACTCTTGCCCTCAAAGCACCCGCTCTCCAAAGCAGTTAAGATCACAAAGAGTGACTGGAGAACTACTGCAGATTGGAAGTGGGTCAGGAAGCAGAATAAAACGCAATGGTGGGATCTTGGGTAGGGACTTGTGGCAGAAAGAGGATTATAGCAATCTGGGGGAAGGGTAGTGAGCTCCACAGCTCAGGTGGTAGTACTGAAGCAAGGTGAAATTGGAGTATTGTACTACAGTTATGTAAGATGTTAATATTAGGGGAAGCCAGGTGAGGGGTGTATGGTGGCGAGCTGTTCTATTTTTTACACCTTTTCTGTAAGTCTAAGATTAGCTCAAAAATAGAAGGTTGAAAAAGTTACCACATAAAAAATTTGGGGCAGATCTGTGGAAGGCTTCTGGTGCCAGAGCCAGGAGATGCTTTGGTGGAGTTCTGAAGGGCACCTGCTTCCAGCACTTGCCTGGTTGGAAACCTGGACAGTTAGCTACAAGGACTCAGACCGAAGAACACTCTGAGTCCCTTTAGGACTGGCAGATTCCCCCAGCAGAGTTTCCTTCAACATGCTAACCTACAGTTAGCCAGATGGCCTATGTCTCCAGGCCAGCCTCCAGTCACATGTCATTGGCTGACACGGGGTTGCCCTCTTCCCCCCACTGCAGGACGTTGATGGGAGGGGCAGTCCTGAGTCCCTATGCAGGGAATGTCCATCATGGATGACAGAGGGGGCAAGGTGAGACTGAAGCTGGGGGAAGGCTTGGCAGGCAGGCAGCTGAGCATGTGGGTACACCAGAGGGAGGGGGCTCAGACAGTGGTTAGCTACAGAGTGGGGCTTAGCAGCGGGAAGGGGGAAAGGGAGGGGGCTCTCTTTCTCAAGAGGTCCTTTCATGTTGAAATCAGCCAGCGTGAATGCTGGCGGCCCAGGAGCGCAGCCGGGGGAAATGTGAGAGCCCCCTTATCTCCAGTCATGTCACAACGCCGTCTGCGATTCTTAGCCGGCCAGCGAGGATGCATTAGAAGAGCATGTATGGGGGGGGGTGTGGGAGGGAGTGTTCATCAAGACCTTTGGGCTGGACTCACTGAAGTTAAAGGAGTTTGGAAGAAGCAGGTTCCAGTCATGGTTAAAGGGCTAGAAGTAGGAATGGACTAGGAACACTGTATCTTGAAGCAAGGACAGTTAGAGGACTTCGGGCCTTTGGTTGGTGAGTTGGCAAGAAAGTCTATGGTGCTACTCTTATCAAATAAATGCATTTATTTACTGTACAGCATGCCTTTCATGGCCTCTGGGTGTGCAGACACAATTACACACTCACAAGGGCAGGGCACTCACCCTGTCTTGGGAGAGGCATGAAATGAGGCAGAACACTAGCTCCAATTCCAGATACACTTCTCTGTTATCTGGGAATGGAGAACATTTGACTGTGGAGGCTGGGCCCCCACATTCCCAGGGTCAGTGTCTGCCCAGGAGTGACCCCTGCTGTCCAGAAAATCTTGGAGACAGAAGACTGAGCCTGTTGACTTCCTAGAGCTTACGTCAGATGTTCTTGTTGTTGGGCCTCTGTCACCCTGTGGCCTTGTGTTGCTCTTCTGTAGGCTGAGAGGTGCTTTGGAAATCAGCCCCTATAGGACAGAGATGGGCAGGCCAACATCTGGCTTGTGGGGCACTACTGGGGCCCACAGCTGGAGCTGTCAACAACTGATGTTTTTACAGACACCATTTGCCTGTGCAAGTTCCTGGCCTCCATCACATTCCCACCATGGAGAGGGCCCTGGCCTCCTCCCCCCACTCCACAGGGATCTGGAAGATGCTGGCTGGCTAGAGTTAGGTCATCAAAGTGACCTCTGCTACATAGTATTGTGAGTCCAGAGGGCCCCACAAAGGTGTGGTCAGAAACTGGACAAGGTAAAGGGGAAAGCTTCAGGAACCCTGGGGGAACCAAATATTACTGAGGGTCAGTCTGTCCCTCTATATCTCATCAACTTAAAACAGCCTGACGTCTCGGCCCTTTCCTTCCCCATCTTACTTGCAACACTGTTTGAAGAGATTAGTTCCCTCCCACCCCCAGCACAAAGTCCACCAGAGGAAGCACAGGCTTCACCTTTCACTGGCATCCGGAACAGAGTACAAGGGAGTAGCAGTGACCCTGTAGCTCTTAGTATAGTCATCCAGCTGGTCCCAAGTCAGATTTGGGAGTAGAGAAAGAGAAGGAAATCTAAGAGTGGTAGGTGCCTGAGAAAGAACAGTTTTCTCCTTGTGTCCTAAGCTCCTAGAGACCTAGTCCTCTACAAAGTCTGATGTTTTCACCCACATCCCACCCCACCCCAACACAGGGATGATTATGTGCCTCTAGTTGGACTCCAGTGAGAAGGCAGAGAATGGTTAAGCTGTCAGGGGACAGGAAAAGAAGGTTAACTTTGGCATCCTTTTTAGTCCATACAAAGCTCCATGGCCAAAGCATCTGTGTCTAGATTTTTGTTCAAAGTTCAAAGTCAAGCATCAACTCAATGAATATATTCTGAGTGTACACAATGTGCCTGGCATTACATGAAGCACTTTTACAAAGAGGCAACTGCCATTACTCAAGGGCTTGCTATGTAGCATGCAGTCATGTGCACAATGCTTTCGGATCTTCACGAAATCTTGCAAGAAGGACTATGAGCATGTCCCCCATGGGGAAGATGGGGTAAAATGAGGGCCAAAGAAGGCAAGCCATGTGATCTGGGTCTCCTAGGAAGAAAGTGGCAGAGCTAGGAGTCCACCCTATTTCATAGGCCCTGCACCATCTGTCTCGGAAGAAAGCAAGGATAAAAGCCATCTGCACTAAGAAGAGAGACAGGCAGCAAGAAGAGAGCTCTGGCAAGGAGCCACCTTCCTCCCAGGGATCAGAGCCTTGGAGAGATGGGGGTGTATCCCTCTGAAACCCCACCCCAGACTTATCAGGCCTGGGTTCCCTGAGGATGGAGGGAATATTGTTGGGCAAATGAAGGCTCTGTCTGCGTCCCTAAACAAGGCTGAGGGTCAAGCACAATGGATGCCAAAGCCAAGGGACCCAAGAAAGCAAAAGGCAGAGCTAGCTAGGATATTTCCAGGAATTCTCAGTGGACAGTCACTGCAAATGCTTTCAGAGCAAAGGGTGGTGCTTCCTGCTTTGTGAATCTGAAGGATCTGGAGGTGCCAGCGTGTTCCTCAGTAGGGAATGGAGGTGTCAGAATGTCTTTCAGCAGGATGCTGGCAAACAGAGGAAGCCAGCCATTACTGTCCAGTAACTTCTGCATATGCACTGTCCCAAACTTCTCATAGCTGAAGGTCAAGACCCATCAAACCCCATTATACAGAGGAGGATGCTAGAGCTCTGAAATGGGACCCACGGAAGCCAAAAGAGTATGGTTAAGAAGAGAACATGTGTAGGTTGGCAACCCAGAGGCTGTTTTCATTTGGGCTGCCATTACAGAATGGCTGAGGTTCAGTCATTCATAATGATCAGAAACTTGTTCCTTATGATTCTAGAATCTGGAAAGTCCAACATCAAAGTGCCATCAGGTACAATGTGCAGTGGTGGCATCTCTCTGTATCCAGAAGTGTATCTTCTAGTTCTGTTCTCACATGGAAGAGGGACAGCAAACTCCCTCCTGCTCTTGTTTTTTGTTTGTTTATTTGTTTGTTTTGATAGCCTAAGTTTCCCCTTGCTTCTACCTCTGATCTACCACACCCAGCTTCCTTTAATTCCATTCCTGAGGATAAGCCCTTAGAACCAAAGTTATCTTCCAAAGTTCTCTGCCACATTATATTGAAGATTAGTTTTCATTATTGTAAACTGGGAGGGTGGGCACATGTTCAGTCCATGGGAGAGCTGTGCTGGTTAGGTTTTGTCAATGTGGTATGAGCTGGGGTCATGTAAGAAGAGGGGAAAAATCACTTGAGAAAATTCTAGGCAATGAGAAACTTGTAGGCAAGTTTGTGGGACATTTTCTTAATTACTGATTAATGTGAGAGGACCCATCCCTGTGACAGGTACCACTGCTGGAAAGGTGAGACTAGGTGGTAGAAGACAATAAGCTGGGAAAGCCATGGGGAACAAGCTAGTAAGCAGTGTCCCTCCATGACCTCTGCTTCAGATCCTGCCTCCAGATTCCTGTCCTGTGTGAGTGCCTGCTTTGGCTACACTCAGTAATGGAATGTGATCTGTGGGATGGCATAAACCTTTTTCTCCACAAGTTGCTTTTGGTCATGGTGTTTATCACTGCAGCAGAAAGTGACCTAGGACAACAGTCACGAGCTAGAACACCCTTAAAGGTGAACTTGCAGAGCAGCCCCATGAAGCAGCAGGATCCTCAGAGCCTGCAGCTGTGTTCTGTGCTCATGATCTATGCTCCCAGAATCTCTTGGACAGTGATGGCTCCTTGCTACAGGAAGTAAACAAAACCAGTCCACTTTGGACTAGAAGGAAGTAGAGAACATATAGTCTAACCTTCCCCCTCCCTTTGTTTAAGTTTTAAATCCTTTGCAGAATCCATGATGACACAGTTTCTGCTAGAATTAAAAAGAAGATGGTATTTACAGGTCCAGAGCCTATCCTGAGGAAAAGCACGGTTCCCAGAGAAGGCACAGTGGGCTCAGGGCAAGTGAGACTAGAGTGTCCAGAGCAAGAGATAGAAAGAAAGCAGGAAAGCTGGCCCTGACTTTGGCTGAAAAGAGCACCAAGGTTCTCTAGGCCAGCTCCCTACCCTGGACCACACCTCCTTGGCCACCCTACAGGTTCTGGTGAGCTCAAGAAGTCCTTACACAGGGGCCAGGCATGGTGGCACATGCCTTTAATCCCAGCACTTGGGAGGCAGAGGAAGGCGATCTCTGTGTGTTTGAGTCCAGCCTGGTCTACAAAGCAAGTCGAGGACAGTAAGGGCTATTACACAGAGAAACCTTGTCTCAAAAAAACAAAAGAGAAAAAAAAGTGCTTACACCTTGGCTAACCTGGTTTCTTCACTTGCATGTGGGGAGACTTAGGTCTGGAGAGGCAATGTGACTGAGACAAGAAAAACTGTTAGTCAGCCATAATCCTGAAACAGCCTTTCGGTTTACATTCCATACAAATCACCCGCTTGAAGTACTGGAAAGGCCTAGAGCCTATTCTCCTGAGCCAGTCCCCTCAGCTCCTGTGCCCTCGG
>CAJQZJ010000071.1:858768-874358 GCA_907164525.1 Lophiomys imhausi
CCTCGGCAATGGCCAGGACACATCTAAACAGCACATAGGAACTTCTGCAGCATCGATGTAAGGTTGGGTCAGCAGATAGTGAAGACTTCAAGAGAGCAATGAGGGCCCAGTCAGCTGAACTGAGCCTATAACTGCGCTCTCCGGCCATGTGCCCAGAGCAAAGTTGTATACAAGGGTGATGCCTTTTGCCAACTCTCACTACGACACTGGGCGAGTAGGTGACATGACTTCAGAAAGCCAGGAAATCAATCTCCTCTTTTCTCTTCCCTAAATAGGTACCCCATCACCTTGTGTCCAGAGGATTCTTGGTGAGTGGAAGAGCTATGCACCTCTATTGGCCCCTAGCCAGTTAATTAGTTAATGTGGGAGCTCTCGGTCCTCATATGTAGTTGTTCATCAGCTGACCCAACTCCAATATTCTTGATGCATATGTCCCCTCTCTTTACCACATTGCACATCAGTGTCGGTGGGAGGTCCTTCTTCAAGTATGTTCACTAGAAAGTATACTTAATAGGCACTGACCTCCAGAACCTAAAATGGTGAAGGTATAGGACTTTAGAGATGAGGAGACCGTGGATACACAAAGATAAGTAAGTTGGCCGTGGTTACTCAACAAGGACATCTTAGATTATGACTGAGATTTGTCCATTCTGAGGTTGATTCTTTGCCAAGAATTCTCCCTCCACGTGCCAAGGCAGGGCAGTCCCACTGGACACATGCCTTATAGCAGACCCTGCTCCATTTCCTCCAATACAAGGCATCTGTGTTTCCAAAAGAGTATTTGGCCATGGACTGAATATGCCACCTGCATTACGCTAGGCAAGGGCTCCCACCTGGCTCCTTAGAAGGGGACAGATGGACTTTTGTCCTACCCACTAGTGCTACGATGGAGAGATGTGGCAGAACTGAGATCAGGGTCTGTTCAGATACACGGCAGAGCTATGCATCCAGGGCCTGAGCAGGTGAATGCCCATCTCTATCCTGAGAAGGATGTCCCTGGGTTAGGGATATTGGAAAGTCCCACCTCTCTACCCACATTTTCATTTGATTCCAGCTTCATTCTAAGTTTTTCTCAGTCAAGTCACGAATGCCCCATCTCTGGAACACCTCCAAGCTGGATGAGGCTGGACCTACCTTCCTGCTGGCTCAATCCAACCTGGCTGAAGGAACAAGGGGGGAAGCTACTCCACAGAAACTACTCCATCTTCATGTATAAATCCTAATGGCATGCTGTTAACCTAAAAGTGTGTGGATCAGAAGCCACTACAAGTTCCTATTTGTACGGCATCTCACTCAGCTTCTTGTCCCATGAAGACTGCATCTCATAGAGAAGATGGGAGAGAGGATAGATGGCCTAGTCAGACTGAAGGTTGTAGGAACAGGGAGAGTGAGCAAGCAAAAATCCGGCAAGCAAGATGGAATAGGCCAGGATCCTCAGCCAGCTCTGTCACCGATCTGCAGTGGACCCCGTGGCCAGTCATTCCTTTTCTTCAAGCCTCTATCCAGGTTGTATTTATCAGGCTGCAGGGTACTGGGGAAGGACAAGCCTGAGTGACCTCTGAAGCCCCACCAATGCAAATCTCAAATGCCAGGGGAAAGAAACTGTCATTTCTAGGCTAGCTCTGGAGGTGGGTGTTTCTGAAATGTGTAGTTATGTAAAAGCAAAGCCAAACTTTTGAAATTCGAAGTGTGTCTGTGGCTGGGAGCAGAGGGAGGAGGTAGTGCTGCAGAATTGTTAGCCTATCACTCAAAGCCTTGTGGGGGGAACAGCACACATTCTCCAAGCACTGCTACATCCCCAGCTGCCCACCCAGCTTGGCCTCAGTGCCCCCCACCATCTCTAACCCAACTGAGTCCTTCTGCTTGACCCTCTCTGGAAGAAGCCAAAGCCCAAAAGAGGTTCTCTATTTTGTGCTCAGACACCGTGTACTCTTCAGGCAGGCTGACCTTAATATTATCACTCTAAGTATGCAGGAAGGTTTAGTGGGTAGAAGGAAATTATGTTCTACGTGTACATTGTGCGAAGTGCAATTTTACACCCCTTTCAGACATTCTCTTCCTCTACCTCCTCCTTTCAGGTTTCTTTGAAACAGGGTCAAGAACTCAAGAAATTAAATGCCAAGAAACCAAATAATCCAATCAAAAAATGGGGGACAGAGCTAAATAGAGAATTCACAAAGGAGGAATCCCTAATGGCTGAGAGACACTTGAAGAAATGCTCAGCATCCTTAATCATCAGAGAAATGCAACTCAAGACGACTCTGAGATTCCATCTCACACCTGTCAGAATGGCTAGGATCAAAAACTCAAATGACAGCACAAGCTGGCGAGGGTGTGGAGAAAGGGGTACCCTACTCCATTGCTGGTGGGAGTGCAGGCTTGTGCAACCACTATGGAGGTCAGTCTGGCGATATCTTAGAAAACTTGGAATAGCTCTGCCTCAGGACCCAGCCATACCACTTCTGGGTATACACCCAAATGCCTCTTCACGGAATCATAAGGAAGTTTCCTCATCTATGTTTATAGCAGCCTTATTTGTAATAGCTAGAAACTGGAAACAAGCCGGGCAGTGGTGGCGCACGCCTTTAATCCCAGCACTTGGGAGGCAGAGGCAGGCGGATCTTTGCGAGTTCGAGGCCAGCCTGGTCTACAAATTGAGTCCAGGACAGCCAGGGCTACACAGAGAAACCCTGTCTCGAAAAACCAAAAAAAAAATAAATAAATAAATAAAAAGAAACTGGAAACAACCCAGATGTCCCTCAACCAAAGAATGGGTTAAAGAACTGTGGTACATCTACACAATGGAATATTATTCAGCTATCAGGAACAATGAAATTATGCAATTTGCAGCCGAATGGATGGAACTAGAAAAGCTCATCCTGAGTGAGCTAACCCAGACTCAGAAGGACGCATATGGAATCTATTCACTTATAGTAGGATTTTAGCTATATAGTAGAAGGTATCAATACTACAACTAACACACCAAAGGGAACTTGGACATAGACTTCTTATTTTTAATTTTTATTTTTTGTATATTAGTTATATTTTTTTCTATTTGTTAGTCTTTTTTATCTATTGTATGCTTATTGATTTGTTTGTTTAGTAGTTCTCTCTCCCAGGCAACGAGACACTTTTCACTGATGGTACTGCTTCATAGATCCCCAATGAATGAAGAGGCTCTTGGCCCTCATACAACCTCTCAACTGAGATGAGGGACTGTTATATAAGGACACCCCACCCCAGAGAAATGGGATGGAAGGGTTAGGAGGTAAAGAAAAAAAAATGAAATGTGATGTTTCGGCCTTTTACTACTAACTGTCATGAACTGTTTAGGATAATTAAGAAATGCAAACTAATGGTTATGCAAGCTGGTAATTCTGTTAGGTACTATGACAGCCTATTATAGTTACTTGCTAAGCTAATCAGAAATAAACCTGCTAAGAGACAAGCAACTGTTGAGTATGCATATCAATACCTTCCTCAACACAACATCTGCTTAACCTAATATAAGAGATAGATAAGGCCTCTTCAAAAACCTCAAGAGATCTGCAGAATATGGCATTCAAAGATGCTTTCGTAACTTTAGATTTTCTTATATCAAGATATATCAACTCCTGACAGCACCCCCTATTCTCCTCCAAGTAGAAGATGAGTATCAAAGAATCTCCAGTGGGAGATGATTGAATTAGTCGCAAGCCTATCTCTTGGTAGGAAAAGCCCCTTGCTCCAACTGTAGACAGAATGCTGTCCAAAAAGGAAAAAACCTGGAAGCAGGTAAGTCGACAGCCTAGCTCTGCCAAGACAGGGTAGGTAAGTCCTTCATAACCCCTGCTCTACAATCAATGTCTGTCAGAGAAGCGGGGCCAAACGACTGAAGAGCGATGCTGTAATGTATGGAGAGAAAATGGGAACTGTCCAGGCAGCCACTGGTATGTCATTTCTTAGTTTGGGAAGCTGCAGACCCTGTACTTCCTATAAAATCAGATATATTTATCCCTCTCAGGTCTCTGAGGTGATTGAAGAACAGATAGATAAAGTCTCATAATTAAATTTTGAGTTGTTTAGGAGTCAAGAGAGTGTTATACATCTAAGAAGATACTTTTAAAATTGTGTTGCAATTAGTATGAATGTTGAGTCAGATATAGAACTTTAAACTCATGGAGATGTTTAGATAGTAGAATGTTAAAGTCAGGTACCAAATACATATGGACTGGTCATTGGGAATGTACGTTAAGCCATATAACCCTCATAACTGTGGCCTAATTACCTCTGTTGTACTGTATTGTATTTATTATTATAAGAGAAAGAGCCATTTGTTGGACTGAAAGGAGAAACTGTAGGGGGAAATAAGATATACCTTAAACTTAAAAGAAAAAAAAAAGGGAAGAGGATGGGGGGTTGAGGGTGGGAGGGTGGGACTGGAGGGGGAATAGGGAGGGGACTGCGATTGAGATGTAACTTGAAGAAATAAAAAATAAAGGAAAAAAAAAAAGAAAGAAACAGGGTCTCTCCTGTGTAGCCTAGGCTAGCTGCAAACTCACAACCTTCCTGCTTCTGCCTTCTAAGCGCTGGGATTACAGGTATGTGCCACCATACTTGCCTCTCTTTGGTCTTCAGAAGCTTTCTGAGTTGTGCATGGGGGACAAGCTACTCAGGAAGCTGAGAAGTTCAAGGTTTGCCTGAGCCATGTGAGAAATTCAAGGTCAGCCTTGGCAGCCTATTAAGATTATGTCTTAAAAATAGAATAATAAAGCCAGGCGTGATGGTGCACCTCTTTAATCCCAGCACTCAGGAGGCACAGGTAGACAGATCTCTGCGAGTTTGAGTCCAACCTGGTCTACACAGTGATTTCTAAGTCAGCCAGGGCTATACAGTGTCCTGCTGTGGTCAGATCTACCTTCCACTTTACCGGGCCTGGAGGCCTGAGGCACCACAAGCCTACCTTTGCTTTTCTAGATCTCCCTGAGGGCATCAGGTTGAGTGGCCCAGACATGTAGCTCACTTGGCGGGACAATGGGGAAGGTATGGTCCCAGGTACTGCTGCCCAGGAGATGCCAGAGTTACTCCACAACAGAGAAAGTACATTCCCTAGCCCTGCTTTGGTTCTTATCCTTCTTCCTTGTCTTGTTAGGACCCCTAGCATCTTGCTGATGACTCAGAATCCCTTCCTCTGGGCTGAGGGCTACAGGGTGTCTTAGTCAGGGTTTCTGTTGCTGCGATGAAACACTATGACGAAACCAAGTTGGGGAGGAAAGTGTTTATTCGGCTTACACTTCCACATCACTGTTCATCATCAAAGGAAGTCAGGACAGGAACTCAAACAGGGCAGGAACCTGGAGGCAGGAGCTGAGGTGGAGTCTATAGAGTGGGACTGCTTACTGAGTTGTTTCCCCATGGCTCACACAGGCTGCTTTCTTATAGAAACTAGGACCACCAGCCCAGGGATGGCACTGGCCACAATGAGCTGGGCCCTCTCCCATCAATCACTAATTAAGAAAATGTCCTACAGGCTTGCCTGCAGCCAGACCTTACGGAGGTATCTTCCCAACTGATGTTCCCGCCTCTCAGATGACTATACCTTGTGTCTAGTTGACATAAAACCAGCCAGCACACAGGGTGAAGCACTGAGGGAACTGTAGGAAGCCCTTAATGTATTTCAGGTGCAGCTGCCTGCCCTTCCTCCTGGACCCACTTGTATAGCAGATTCCTTCACCTCTATCATCCCTGTCACTGAGGCAAAGATCATCCTAATGCACCTGTCAACACTTAACCATTGGCCCTAAGTTCCAATTCTCCATTCCTACACCTTGGGCCCCAGGATGCTGAGAAAATTCAGAACCATCATGGCTGCCACTTGTTTAAGCCCAGGGAGAGGCCTCTAGTCTTCCAGGAAAGCTCTTCATACCATCTGAGCCCTATCTGGCTCAGTCACCCCCTTTCTGCCATCCACAGGAGGCCTACATCAGGAAATAACCAGGGCTATTCTCTCTTAGCTGGCACAGCTCCCATGTGCCCTGAGCTATCTCATTTTGCTGTTTGTTTGTTAATAAGGCTATTGCTATGTACCTAGGCTGTCCTCTACCTCTGAAGTACTGAGGTTTCAGGTGTGTGCCACCCTACTTGGCTGCGTTCTTTCTCCAAGACCCTTCAAGGCATAGAGAAGGCCCATCCAGCCCCTGTTCAGTAGTGTGCCCAGTACCAGATGCTCAGATAAGACCCCAGAGCTTCTCAGCACTTGGGAGTTAAACTTTCTAGGCCAAGCTGATGGAAGTGTGTGTGTGTGTGTGTGTGTGTGTGTGTGTGTTCCTTCTTAGCAGAAGTACACCCCAGAGCACCAGGCATTTTCCAACAGGAAGCCGTGGAGAAGGTGACAGTCTTTGCTCTCATAGGGCCTGGGTACTACATTTGACCTGGTTAGCTGAAACAGCTGTTTCAGTATTGAAAGAAAGACAATATCCCTATGTGGAGGTTGTGGGATGTTCTGCATGGTCTAAAGGCTATTCACTCATTGCCTGGGACGGCAAGCAGAGCAGAACATTCTTTATAGCACAGGAAAGGAACATGTGCCTCTCTTCCATCCTAGCCCCTTTGTCCTGAAGAGGCTGGCATGGTCACTCTCTCAGGAAGTTAGATCACTCAGTAGTGATACGGAGAGGATACAAAATCCCACAGAAGTGAAGGAGCCTGGCAGTGACCATTCTGGCCTCCCTTCAGAAACTGATGCCTTCTCCTTTCCTTCTGCCTTCTGCCATATTGCAATTAGGTCCTTGGGTGGCATCCTTTAACCCATTTGAGCTGTGACTCAGTCACCAAGGGATGTTCCTGCCCCTGCCCCTGCAGTGTGGTCAATCAGCCTAATATGAAGCAGTGTCTCCAGGCTTCTCTGCTCATTTCATACCCCAGAAACTGGCTGGGTTCCCACCAGTGAAAATGACTCAGGCAGCTGTCTCCCAGCAGAGTCAGGACTCTCTGAGGCTCCAAGTGACCAAAACATTGAGTAGTCTCTCCCTAAATAAGTATTCCCAGTGGTGGTGAGAAGTCTCCCAACCCCATCCCTGGGTTCTCTCAAAGCCATCTCTTTGTAGTACAAGTGCACACAGGAGTGCCCACATGGCACCTGCCAGAGGTAGCAACTCTCTTTCAAATCATCACTAGAGAATTGGGAAAAAAAGAAAAAGAACAGTTGAGTAATAATTCCAGGGTCAAAAGCTAAGATGTTCCATTTTCTTTTTCTTTCTTCTTTTTTTTTTTTAAGATTTATTTATTATGTATACAGTGTTCTGTCTGCAGGTATATCTGCAGGCCAGAAGAGGGCACCAGATTTCATTATGGATGGTTGTGAGCCACCATGTGGTTGCTGGGAATTGAACTCATGACCTCTGGAAGAGCAGCCAGTGCTCTTAACCGCTGAGCCATCTCTCCAGCCCAAGATGTTCCATTTTCTAACCGTGTGATACTGAGTATATCCTTTAACCTCTCTGGACCTCCACTTTCTCATCTACCAAAATGATGGTAATTACTAATGCCTTCCTGCACTGTGGACTCTGCAATCCCCAGGTCAGGCAGGGATATGTGTCATTTACTTATGCATTCAAAGCTTTGTGAGGCTGGAAATGTGGCTCACTTGTTAGAGTGCTTGTCTTGGGTCATGATCCTCAGTTCCACATATACCAGGTCTGGTGCATACCGGTAATCTCAGCACTCTGGAGGTAAAGGCAGGAGAATCGGGGGTTCAAGGTCATCCCCAGCAACATAGTGATGCCAATGCTGAAGTCATCTACATGAGACCTAGTCTCAAAAAGAGAAAAAAGAAGCTGGGCAGTGGCGGTGCACAACTCTAACTTTAATCTTAACACTCAGGAGGCAGAGGCAAGCGGATCTCTGTGAGTTCGAGGCCAGCCTTGTCTACAAAGCAAGCCCAGCACAGCCAGGGTGATTGCACGGAGAAATCCTGTCTCAAAATACTGTGAAGAAGAAGAGGAGGAGGAAGAGAAGATTTGTTAAGCAGCTATTCTGTGGCAGACCCTGATCTGAGGTCTTGCAGTCTTGAGGCAATGAGGGAAAGTGATAAAGGCTTGTCTTTGAGTAGTGTTCCTTCTGGAGGAAGCAGATGTTCACTAAATCCCTCCCATAGCAGCAAGTGTAACCAAGTCCTATAAAGACAAGGCAGGGTTGGGGGACAGAAGGTACCAGCATTGAGGCCTTACACTGTTCCATCTTCTTGCCCAGCAAAAAACTGAGCACTGCCTCCTCCAGTGTCCATTTGGCTCCTTATTTGTGAGTGACTGAGCCAGGCAGACAGAACAAGACTGATCTGGAAACCCAGTGGCCTGGCCTATTTCTGTCCCAGGGCCCTGGAGCTGATACAGCCCTGATCTCAACCTCCACCGCTTTCTCAGCTTCAACATACAAGTTGGCCATGTCTTCCTTTTCCTCTGTCCAGTCTTCCCTGCTGCGTCCCAGCAGACAGCCTTAGTACTCCTTCGAGCCTGAGCCCCTCCCTGTAGATGCTCCCCACTGGCAAACCATCTCTTCCTCTGAGTCTACTTTAAGGCTGCCACCCTCCTCCACCCCGAGTGAGAAGGCAGCAGCTCGGAGCAGCTGGGGCTTCACTGAGCTGGTACTAATGCTCTCTCCTATGCCTTGACAGGAAATCAGACTTTTCAGAGACCCAGTGCTCAGCTCTCCTCCTCTAGATGGCACAGTGACAAAGATACTGTGGCCTGCAAGGAATGGGATGAGTCAAGGAGAAGGGCGACCCCAGGGTGTCCTCAGTGTTGGAAAAAGGGCCTACATCAAGGGAGATCCTCTGTAGGGCCCCATACCTCTCAGGATGTCTCCACATCAGACATTTCTTGAGGCTTGAGGCAATTCTCAATGCCCTTTCAAATAAATGCATCTGCGGTTGTGTTCTGATGATTTTTCATATTGACGAGTCAACTATGTACAATGACCTTTTTTGTGATGTTGTTTTCAATGCTGAGAACAGAACTAAGGGCCTCAAGTATAGCAGATAAGCACTCTACTACTAAGCCATACCCCCAGCCCCAAAGACACATTTTAATATCCTTGAGAACATGTATACTAATGAGAGCTAACAGTTATTCTGTGCTTACTGTATGCCAGACACTGTTCTTTACATATCACATACATTAACAAAATTGTTCTTCACAACAAACCTTGGAGGCAGGGCCAATTATTAACCCCATTTACTTCTGAGGAAATTAGGAGAGAGAGGTTTAATATCCAACCCAAGGTCAGGCATCTAACAAATGACAGAGCTGGAAAATTAGCCCAGACAGTCTTGACTTCTGGAATCCATGTGTTTAATGGTACCACGAGACAGCTATAAAATATACAAAATATATTATAAAATAATATAATAAAATATATTAAAATTATAAAATATATTTCTGCACAAAAGACTCTGTATACCTTCTGTGCCCAGTTTGAAGGACAGTGAGGCAAAGAACATTTTAGCGCCCAACTTAGGAAATAGAGCATCACATTCTTTCTGCTTCATGAGACATCAGGCGTATGTCCCCCATATCACTCCAAACTCGTGGAGGATGTGACTCATTATTGCCTAATAATGAGCTCTTCTCCTTCTGGGCCTCCTAGACCCCCTGAGACTTTGTCTGCCAAGGCCCCAGGTGAGGTGCTGGTGTGCACTTTTCTGCCCCTGCCAGGATAGGCCCTGGGACACAAGAAGGAAGGCTAGGATTGGTGAATGGGCTAGAGGCCCTGCCCACTGCTTGCATTTCCTGGCATCAGATGCTGCCTCAGCCAAGCATGAATGCCTTTTCTCCTGTTGGTGCCCATTGGCTGGTGCTCCTGATAGATGGGTGAGGACAGGAAGGAGAAGTGATCAGGAGAGGAAAGGAGGAGATGAGACATCATGGGCCTAGGCACTGCAGTGGGGTCTGCAAGGTGCTGAGCCAGTGCAAGCCAAATGCCCCTACCCCGTCCAACTCAGTTGTAGGTCCAGAGTGAGGGACTGTGTTCTTGAACCCTAACTTCTAGGATCTAAGCACCTCATTCCAATGGGTTGGGGGACATTCATACATCTGATCCTCCAACACATTTTCCTCTATGCTGAATCCACACAGCATGGTGTGGTAGGAAGCTGTAGTAGTAAACAAAATCCTCACTCTTACTCATGGAGGACTTAGTCTAGGAAGAATGGGTCTGCAATGATTACCATTGGAGTTAAGATTTCATGGAAGACTGGGATGAGTACTCAGAAGGGAGATCCAGGCTGCTAAGAGGACAAAGGACAAGACTGTCACTTAGCTTGAAGGTCAGATGTGGTGTAGGAGAGAATTAAGTACTTGGTCTGCCCTGTTCTCTGAAGTAAATGGGGACATGAGCTAGGAAGAACAAGTCTAGCTTCTATCCACTTCAACGCACTTCTATCCTATTCTGGTCCATTCTATTTGAGACAGGGCCTCCTTGCATAGTCTACTCTGGCCTTATACTTGTTGACCATTCTTTCTGCTTCAGCCTCATGAGTGTATCACCACAGGTTTGTCACATTAGTTATTGTTTTCTTTCTTTCTTTCCTTCTTTTTTTTTTGAGACAGGGCTTCTCTGTGTAGTCCTGGATGCCCTGGAACTCACCCTGTTGACCAGGCTGGTCTCAAACTCGCAGAGATCCACCTGCCTCTGTCTCCTGAGTGCTGGTATTAAATGCATGAGCCACTACCACCCAGCTTCTGTTTTAAAAGTTATTGTGTTTGTTGTCGATGTTTAGATGGGGTCCATGTAGCCAGGGTGACTTCAATGTGTAGCTAGAATGACCTTAAACTCCTGACCCTCCTTTTTCTACCTCCAGAGAGCTTGGATTTGGGTTTTGTACCACAACACCCAGTTTATGTAGTACTGGAGAATAAAGCCAGGACTTTGCGTATACTAAGCAAAGGCTCTATCACCTGAGCTGGATCACAAGCCTCCAAGTCACATGAAAGAGCCAAAATCTGTTGTTGTCTATTGTCTTTCAGTACTGCTGCAGTCCAGTTAGTGTCTTTCTGTCTTCTTCCTTACACAGTGAGTGCTGGGAGGAAGGCTTCCTTCCTGTTTGTTCACCATGTCCTACATCTAATGGCAGAAGCAGAATGAGCCTATTAGCCAGGCAACAGGGCCCAGCCGGCCTCTATTATCTGTTACCTGGGTAACTGGGCTGCTCATATTCCAGCTCTCCCATCAGCTTAACCCATGTGGCCTTGAGCCTCACAGTGAGTTTCTTCTCTCTACCCTGCACCCATGTAAGGGACCAGCCCTGTCGGAAAGGAAACTGTTTCAGGAGACACTGGAGAAAGAGGCTGAAAGCCACCATCATGGCTTCAGGGCTCCAGGAGGCAGAGCAAGGGGGGTCTGTCTCTTCTTGTCCATGCCTCAATCCTTCAGGGAAAGTGTGAACACAGTGTTTGGCACATAGGTATAAGGCCTTGTAGAGTAGTGGGCTCTTGGGCCAAGTGATCACGGTCTGAACTGTGGTTGTGCCACTTCCTAGTTAGGTGACCTTGGGTGTGTTAGCTAAGCATTCTGGTCCCTTCTGCATCATCTGTAAACTGGGAGTCATGGTGCTTGTTGTACCTGTACCCTAAGCCTCTGTACATGCTAAGCCAGTTGTTTACAAAGTGTTTCAAACTGAAGTAGGCACTAGAAGATTTGTTCCTTGTGGCTTTTCTGTCTCCAGGATCCTGGAGTCAGGGGGGGCAAGTGTTGCTCGGAGCCCTGCCTTGGACATCTCCATGTAAGCCTATTGCCCCTAGGGGTGGAACCTGAGCAGATCTGGTTTCTTTGCCTCATCAGATTCACTGAGCCTGCAGCTGCTGCAGGTGGGAAACCCTCAGCCACCATCCAGATCAGCTACAAAACCCCCCACTCATCCTAGTGGATGGCAAGCTATGGCCCAAGGGGCAGGCAAGGCTGGGCCGTTGGCCGTTGGTACTTCCGCCTAGATCAAGGTGAACCTGGTGAGGCACGGTCTGGTAGAGATACAGTCAGACTGAAGGGCTAGAGATGGCATGCAGTGATGTGCATTCTTCTCTGTGGTGGTGGAGCTGGCTGGGACCCCCGATTCCTCAGATCCCCCTTCTAGGACTCCTTTGCATCAGTCTTGCTCCTCTGAGAGGCCTGTTCACAGGCTAGGAGGAGTCAGAGGCATGGGCCAAGAATGGGATACTGGCTTCCAGTTATGTTAGCATTACTGCACTGGAAGGCATGAAATGGCTCAAGTCTCACTTCCATCTTAGCCTCTGCTTTCATTGATTTGGCCTGGGTCTGGGGAGTGGACATCTTGATCTTTTCCCGGGAGTCCTGAAAGAGTACTGCCAGGGGGAACAGAACACATTTGTAGACAAAGCAGGGCAGGAAGTGATTTGGTAATGTTAGATAGAGCTGTGATTCCTGGCTCCCAGAGGTGCCTGGGCTAGTAAGGAGATGGACCAAGTAAGGCAACCACTCCTAGGCACTAGGACATGCTCATGGGCAGTAATGGTAAGTGATGATAGTGCCACTGTGCTTTCCCCAGGTTGCTTCAGAGGAAGAGACACGTGAACTTGACTCATCCCTGTAGTCAATATTCGGGACTTTTTAGTGGGCACTCATTACTTCCCGGAGTTGGAACAGTTCCCGGTGCTGTGGATGCAGCAGTAACATAAGGGAAGCCATGCCATCCTAGACTTCCATTCCATTGATGACATACTGTGACAACCCATGGGAATGTGTGAAGCGGGTTGGCAGAGGAAAGGTGTTCCACATGTACAGAACTTCATGAGAGAATGGATGGGAAAGCGGAGGCCTGTTTGAACATCAGTGTTTGATGTGGCTGAAGCCTTGGCCTCAAAAGTGAAAGTGGTAAAAGATGAGAAGAGGTGTGGGTGTGGCACAAGTCAGTTGATTCAGGAAGTAGAATTTATCCTGGGGACATCAGGGAACCACAGCAAAGCTGAGAACAGGAGAGTAATATGCATTTAGAATGATGACTCTGGGCTGTGTAGAGGAACTGTGTCCCTGGCCCATCATAGGTCATCTCCCCTTGGCCCTCCCTCAGTCAAGACCCCACATGAAGCAAAGGTTGGAGATAAAGAGCAAGGAGTAGGGTAGACATCTGTTGAACACTCTCTGCCTGGTTTTGTTTTACATACTATTTGTATTAACTGCATTAGAAGCATTGCATAATGATGGCAGAGTTAACTATATTGTTCCAATAATAGCTTTTCTCCTCAGCACCTTACATACACAGAATATTGAGTTATTTCTTACTGTATATTTTCAAAGTAGGCAGCAAGAGTTATGTTACTTTGCAGGAGCAGAAGGTGAGGCCATTGCAATGAATGATTAAGACTTCTTGCGGAGACTTCTTATTCTCAGATAATTCATTCTTTTTGAAAGGAGGGTTAGTGTTTTCCTAGATAATATACCATGTAAATCAAGGCAGATGTTGACTCATTAGAGGAAGAAAACTCTATTTTTGCAATGTGTTTCAATATACTTTAATACCATTTTTTTGGAGATTGTCGCGTCTCAAATGACATGCCTTTCAGTTGAATTCTTTTTTTAATATTTATTTATTACTTCGGGTTACATCTCCATCACAGTGTCCTCTTTCCACCCCTCCCAGTCCTGCCCTCCCACCCTCTACCCCCTATTCCTTCCAACCCACTCCTCTGGAGTGGAGTCTCCCTACATATTAGTCCCCTGCCCCAGTTCAGCAGTCATATGAGGGCTAAGGGCCTCCTCATACACTGGGGGCCTACAAGGCAGCACCACTAAGGCAAAGTGTCTCATTGACAGGTAACAAAGTCTATGTTCCTGTTCCCTTTGGTGCATTGGTTGTAGTATAGTTATCCTGTACTACATGCACTATATGGCTAAAATCCAATTATAAGTGAATAGATGCCATGTACATCCTTCTGAGTCTGGGTTAGCTCACTCAGGATGATCTTCTCTAGTTCCATCCATTTGGCTGCAAATTGCATGATTTCGTTGTTTGATGGCTGAGTAGTATTTCATTGTGTAGATGTACCACAGTTTTTTAATCCATTCCTTGGTTGAGGGACATCTGGGTTGTTTCCAGTTTCTAGCTATTACAAGTAAGGCTGCTGTGAACATAGATGAGGAAACATCCTTGTGATTTGTTGAGGAATCATTTGGATGAATTCTTATAGGACATGGCTCTATCCTCACATTTCATTCATTTTAATTGTTTTCCTCAGAACATCACTGTGTTTTAAATCTCTTCATGAAAAATGTTAATTTTTATTTGAGGATTTCACACATGAGGACACTATTTGCATCATTTTTACCCCCTCCATATTTGCATCATTTTACCCCCTCCATATTTGCACCATTTTTCCTCCTCTAACTCCTTCAGGATCCCCTAAACCATCCCTTCTCAAATCATGACCTCTTCTATATTTACTGAGTCCAATTACTCTTGTCCTTATTTGCATATGTTTAGGGCTGGCCACTTAGGACTGAAGTCTTGTTCCTGGGAACGAACAAACAAACAAACAAACAAACAAACAAACAAACAAACAAACAAACTGGTTCTCCCTCCGTCAACACCTGTAGCTCTTCCTCTGAGAGTGGAACTTTGTGAAATTTTACTCCATCCATGTAGTCTCTGTAGGTTTTATTCAGGCAGCCATATTGTAGAGAGTTCATATGAGCCACATCTCTATCCTGCCCAGAAGATATTATTATCATGTCGTAGTCATCTTGATTCTCAGGCTCTTATAATCTTTCTGCCCACCTCTTTTGCAATGTTTCCCAAGTCCTGGATGTAGGGATTGTGTTATGGATGCCACATTTGGAGATGGGCACCCTACAGTTACTTATTCTCTGCCTTTTGACCAGTTGTGGATCTCTCTACTAATCTCCATCTGTTGAGAAATGAATCTTCTTTGGTGAGATGTGAGGGCTGCACTGATCTAGTGGTAAAAGGATGAGTTTTTAGAAGTCAGTTGGAAATGATGTTGCTTTAGTAATGTGGCTGTAAAGGGTTCTCATTTAGAGCCTCTGAATTCTCCACCCCATGGTTTCTTTTCTAAATTTATAGTACGGAACTCCAGGCATCAGTTGCCTACAACTGAGGGGGTTTTAGATCCAATCAGACAGCAGGTGGCTGCCCCCAAGATATAAGGGCCACCATTGTACCATTGGGTGCAGTCTTAGCAATCCTGTTGTGTTGTTGATTCTCAGTTACATTTGAGTAGGACTGTTGGTAACTTTTCTCTCTTGGCAGCTTGCATGTCACCTTTCTACACTATGAGAACTATCCCTCAGGGCGGAGACTTTCACATTAGTACCAGCTTGATTTCCTCAGGTCTTATGATGAAAGACTAAGGTGTCTTCAGCAATAGGGAATTGCCAAGAGCAATGGCAATAACTTATACTATTTGGGGGGGGGGTCACTTGGACTCCTGACCAGCAACTCAAAGGGAAATATCCTCAGACTAGCACAGAGATTTTTGTTAAATAGGGTATAGCTCCTGAGAAAAGTATTATCCCATTGTATGGGATAACTGCATTAATATATGTGTACATGTGCATGTGTGCATGCATGCATGCGTGCCTGTGTG
>CAJQZJ010000072.1:0-43543 GCA_907164525.1 Lophiomys imhausi
GGGCTCCCCTAATGGACGCTTTTCTTTAAAAGGGAGAAAAATTCTTTATTATTATTATTATTTTAATATACAATATATTTCAATCATACTATTTCCCCTCACCCAACTCCTCCCAGATCCTACTTCTCTACCTGCTCAACCTCATGTTCTCTCTTCAAAAAAAATGAAAACAGGTCAAAACAAGCAATAAGACAAAAATACCCAATTATAAGGAAACAAAAAGTTACATGAAAAACATGGAGTCCATTTTGTGTTTGCCAGCTACTGCTGGATATGAGGCATGCCCAGGAGGGTGGTTTATATATTCAGTGTCACTCCATTGAAGAAAGCTGATTTTTTTCTTCTCCCAGAAGCTATGGGTTACAAATAGATGTTTGCCTATTTATTTGTGACATGTGCCTACTTCCCCTTTTCCATGCTGGGATTCAGTCTAGAATGAATCTGTTCAGGTCTTGTGCATGCTGTCACAATCTCTGTGAGTTCATATTGTATCAGTCTTGTGTCTGGAAGATGCTGGTTCCTTGGAGTCACCTACCACCTGAGGCTCTTACAGTCTTTCTGCCTCCTCTTCCACATAGATCTCTGAGCCTTGATGGGAGGAGTTTGATACAGGCAGCCCACTTAGGGCTGAGTGCTCCAAAGGCCCTCACTCTCTGTGTATTGTCCAGTTGTGGATCTCTGAGTTAAACAGCATCTACTGAAATATGAAATTTCTTAGATAAGGGTTGGGCAATGAACTTATCTTTTAGTATAGCAATATGCCATTATCAATTATTTTATTGCTACCTGCTTTAGCACCATATTAGCATTAGGTTTTCCCCTAGGCCCATGACTGATCTAGTCTCAAGACAACAATCTTTTCAATTCTTGTTTTTTATTTGATGAAGAAGGCAAAACCAGAGCAAGAGAGTAACATAATGGGTTATTGACATATGTGTCGTAATGTTAGGCTAGAGCAGAACTGCAGTGACTGAGACATTGTGTGCTGCCCAAGACATAGCAATTTCACATACTAAAAAAAACACTCGCCGGGCGGTGGTGGCGCACGCCTTTAATCCCAGCACTTGGGAGGCAGAGGCAGGCGGATCTTTGTGAGTTCGAGGCCAGCCTGGTCTACAAAGCGAGTCCAGGACAGCCAGCCAGAGATATTCAGAGAAACCCTGTCTCGAAAAAAACCAAAAAAACAAAAAAAACAAAAAACAAAAAAACACTCCCCAGCACAGTTTCTCTTTCTGAGACTCAGAGGCCATCTTATAACTAGTGGGATAAGTTTTAGGACAAAACTTCCAAAGTTCAATGTCTTGAAAAGGACCAATGAAATAGATAAAATGCAGAGAGAAACCAACCTGACGGACAATACACAGATGTGCATTATGTATAACCTTGCACTTATATACACAGACCAAGGTCTGAAAAGACCCATGCCACACTTTGAAACATGGTTTTTCTCTACATGGGAAAGGAGCTTAGGGGTAGCCACGATTGACTGTTGACTTTCTCCTTTTATTCTGTTCTGGCATTAAATTTATTCCTTCCTTTTTTGGTAGGCATTTTCCCTCCAGTTTCCTTAAGTCTAACAAACTGGTTCCAATATTACTAAAGACTAGTGATTAAATATGCAGACCTATGAGCAGCTTCCTGCTTCCACTCCATTTTTTTTTGAGAGAACCTTCTGTGCCTCACACTTTTCATGATAGAGCAACAATAACAAATCTACTTCCTATAATTGCTAACATAGTGAAATGAGCGAATATATGTAAACCTTTCCATCCAAGACTGTAACATAGCAAGCAGTTACCTAAGACATAAGTATCTGTAAACCTTAGAACCATCATGGGATTAAATTTCTTACAAGAATGTGTCCATGTATAATTTCCACATCTTTAAAATGTTGTTAGGTGCCACTTTACATGTTCTAGGACAGGTATAGTTTTTTAAAGTATATATATGAGCTTGAATTCTTCTAAATAGGAGAAATAAGATAGACATCGGAAATGTGTGGAGAGTGAGATATGGACAGGAACCTAACATTACTGTCATCTGAGAGGCTTTATACAGCAGATAATGGAAACAGACTCAGAGACCCACAACTAAATATTAGGCAAAAATCAGGGAGTCTCGTGGAACAGTTAGGGGAAGGTTTGAGGGAGCTAAAGTGGTCAAGGACACTACAAGAAGACATATATAACCAATTAACTCAGACAGAGAGGGGCCCATAGAGACCGAACCACCAACCAAAGAACTTACATGGACTGAGGCCACTACACATATGAAGCTGATGGGCTGCTCGGACCTCAAGTGGATCCCTGTTGGAGGAAATATTTATATTTATAATTGATACTTATGATGATTAGTGCAGCAGAGTTATCCCTTAGCCCAGTTAAAAATAAACACACACAGACACCTGATAGATTTTAACAAGCGTTAGCCTGGATTGTGCAATCTTCGGCCATCTAAGCTAGCTTTTAATGCTCTTCCCCCATATAAAACCCCAATATATGCATAGGTCCCATTGGGTTGATATTCTCCATGCTATGCTGATGTTCCAGGCCATGTGGAATGATATTCTTCTATATAACTGGTTCATGACATGTCTTCTCCTTCCTCCCCCGGCTTCTTTTTCCTGTGATCATCTCTGCTCCAAAAGCCTGCCATCCTTTTCCCCCATCTACCTCTCTCTCTGCCTAATCACAGGCCTCAACATTTTATTAAAGACAATCAGAGATAATGGTTAACAAGCAAGGTAACACAGCATAACTTGGTGTATGTGTGTATGGTCTTGTACAGCAAGTAGGCCTCTGGGACCAATTAATTAACATTTAGAATACATAGCAGATCATCCCATCAGATCCACTAACAATTGGAGCTAGGACTATCTCTCACTTGGTCTCTGTTACCTCCCTCTGGACCCCATTATTCTAGCAGAGCTGCCTTATCTTGCCTCAGTGGAAGAGAAGGCACTTACTTAGTCCTGATGCGATTTGATGTGCCGGAGTAGGTTGGTATCAGGCAGGGGTGGGATATGGGGGAAGTGGTGGAAGGGTGGAACTGGGAGGGGAGGAGAAAGGGGGGTTGTGATTGGAATGTAAAATAAATAAATTAATTAATGAAAAGTGAATGTGAGTGCCCACAGAAGCCAGAAGAGGTGTCAGATTCCCCTGGAGCTGGAATTACAGGTGGTTGTGAATCATTAGATCTGAGTGCTGGGAACCAATCTCAGAACCTCTACAAGAACAGCAAGTGCTGAATACTGAGCCATCATCTCTGTAGTCCCAGATGGATATAATTTTTAAAAAAGAAATAACTGTTGTTAATGTGGAATAACTGAAACTGTAAGTCATTGCTTGTGGAAATGTAAAATGGCATTGTAGTGCCTGTGCCAGTTACAGTTTCAGGTATGTAACCAAAATAATCAAAGACGTTTGTACATACATGTTCCTAGCACATTACTCACACTAAAGCTGCAAGCAATTCAAGCATCTGTTGATGGATGAATGAATAACATGCAATCTATCCATTGAAAGGATAAATTTAATTTTTAAAAGTAATTTTCAGCACTCAGGAGTCAGAGGCAGGTGGATCACTGTGAGTTCGAGGCTAGCCTGGTCTGCAAAGTGAGTTCATGGCTATCCAGGGCTATTACACACAGAAACCCTGTCTCAAAAAAACAAAAAATTAATAATTTTATTGGCATATATTTATTGTACACATGCTGGATTTCATAAGGACATTTCAAACAAGTATATAATGTATTTTAAGCCTAATCCTCCATGATCTGCTCCCTCTTGTTTCTTACCTCTCACTACTAGACAGTTTCATTTCTAATTTCATGTGATGTACACGTAGCTGATTCTATAAATCTAATATCTACAAATCCAAGAAAACTGTTGATATTTGCCTTTATGAGAGTGGCTTAATTTGCATAATATGTTTCTCTCCAGTTGCATTTGCTTTCCTGTTAATGACATAGCTTTGTTCTTTATCACTGAAAAATTTCTCTCTCTCTCTCTCTTTCTCTCTCTCTATATATATATGTAATTTTCTTTCTATAGATAATATATATTTTTGTTTACCAATTCTTGCATGGATCATGAAAACACTATGCTTATTGAGTAAGTATAGAAACTAGTGACAAATATATATGATTACATTTAACATATGGTACATACAAAAGGCAAATGCATACAGAAAGTAAATGAGAGATTACTGGAGACTGGGGAAGAGGAAAGTGAAATACTGTTTAATGGGCATTGAGTTTTTGTTGGAAATGGCAAATTTTTGGGTAAATATACTGGTAATGGTCACACAGTATTGTGAGTATATTTAGTGTCAATGAATTATATAGTTAGAAGTAGTTAAAATGATAAATGTTCCCTAATATCTTTCTGGAATAAATATGAAAAATATTCTTTTTTTGCATTTTTAATTCTAAATTTATTCATCTGAAAAATGAAAAAAATACATAAAATAATAAACAATAAAATATTTAGAAATTTTAAAAGTAATGCAAAATAACTTTAGAGAAGAGTAACAAAGGGTGGCACACTAATACATCCCAAGTTATAAAAATATTTTTGCATGAAATATGTTGATAGTAAATAAAAGTATATAAGCACATGAATCAATTCTTCTCTTTTAAATACAAAAAAGTCAACCACAGAATATCCAAAATACTTTGGGGATCGCCAGATGAAAACAAAAGGAATGAATCTCAAACTATAATCACAAAAACCTTTTAAACAAGAATATCTTGGGAAAAAAAAGATTTGATTCACAAGTCAACATGAGAGTTTCTGCACAGTTATTCTACTTTCCTTGTGAGTATCCTTCATGGTAGTATCTCTGTGACCTCTTTCTCTGCCTGTTACCTGCTGATGGATAGAAAAGCCACTGAGTTTTATAAGTTGATTCTGTGTCCTGCAATTTTGCTAAAATTGTTGATCATTTTTGTAAGTTTTCTGGATGAAGTTTTGGTAAATCTTAGGCATAATACCATATCTTTGACATATAGGGATAGTATGATGTCTTCTTTTTTTCTTTATTGAAAAAAATTTTTATTTTGTGAATTTCACATCATGCACCCCCTTCCCTCCCATCTTCCACCTTCCCCCAGACCTATCCTCCAAATTTGCAATCTGTCCCAGCATAAAAAATAACAGTTCATTGTGGAAGCTGCAGTGTATCTCAGTATGTCCCACAATATTCCCCTTTGTTCACACATTCTGCTTGCAAATGCTCATTATAATGACTCCTTGATCTGGTACAAGGCCCCTGGTTTCTACTACTCCGTCAGTACAGGAACATCACTGGAATTCCTCTCATATATGCTGTAACTGTCCTGTGTCATGGAGATCCTGCAGTCCTGGGTTGTGGAACTGACCTCTTCTTGTACTCCAGCAGTTCATCCATGGGGTAGGGGTTGGAGTGGGCCAACTCAAAGCCCTGGTTCTGGACCTGCAACCCCCCTTTGCATGGTCAGTTCTACTGTGGAAAGGTGCAGGGCCTGCTCTCATGAGTGCTGCAGCATGTGAGGGGCAGGGACAGCTCTCCTGCTCTTGTGACCCCTTTTGGGCCAGAACTCCTGTCAGACAATGGTGGTGAGGGTAAAAGGGAGGGGAGGGCATCTCTTCTTATCCAACACCACCATACAGCAGAATGAAGGCAAGGATGGCTCTCCCACACTCATACCCTCAGGGCTGGCTTACTCACAAGCCTCGTATTCAGGACCAGCTGTAATGTGTTACCCAGACAAGGTGCAGGGCCTGCTCTCCAGAGTTCTGCAGCATGTGAGGGGCAGGGACAGCTGCCCTGCTTTGTGACCCCTTTTGGGACAGATCTCCTGTCAGCCAATAGTGGTGAGGGCAAAAGGGAGGGGAGGGCATCTCTCCCTAGCCAACACCACCACCTAGCAGAGAGAAGGCAGGGCTTGCTCTTCCACATTCACTCCCTGAGGGCTGGGTCACCCACAACCCTCACATCCAGAGCCAGGCAGTGTTCTTCTAATTTCTGGTTTGTTTCCTGTCCTGGGAGTCCACCTGGTGCTTCCCTGGTACTGGTCTGGTAGTCATCTCAGGCTACCCATGGTGCTAAAGTGGTGTTGGTATACAGCTTGCTTTCTTTCTCCCAAGAATGTTAGGCTACTATTCATTCAGATGTTCATAGGTCAGAACACTGAATGTAGATACAGCCTCTCTCCTCTCTGCCACCTACTGATGCACATGTGACATAGCAGTTACATTCGCAATGGCTCTAGGGGCAAGATGAAAAATATTCCTAAGAGAACATGTATTGCACTATGAGATTTAGTTTAAGCCCTTGACAAAGTGGGGATGAGTGGGTTCTACACTTAAGGAGGGCAACACTCATTTTGTGGATGGCATTTTAGGTGAAAGAGCAAATTCTGTGGGAGTTCTAATAGCTCTGATATGATCTAAAGGCATGTGAGTCCTCTGTCATTCAGTTATGGACAGTTGTTAGCATAGAGACTGGGTCTATCCAAACTCATTACTGCAACTTTGGTGCCTAACACAGTATCTGGTATACTGTGAGTACTTGATACATGTTTGTTGGGTGATTAAATGAATAAATAAACCAATATGTGAAACTTCCTAATCTACTTAAACACATTATTGTATAGCCTGTCATTTTGGGCACCTTTATCAATTATTTGATGTAGAATTAGAAGCATGAGCCTAGATTTTCAATATTTGCTTGTAACTAGATAGACATATTAGTTGGGTTAGGCTAATTGCCACATCAAATAATTTCTGCATCTCAGGGAGCTTATTCAATAAAGGATTATTTTGTAGCTGTGCTGTGTCTCAAAGCTGATGGGGGGAGGGCTGGAATGGAGGTAAATGAGAGGAGAGCCCATGAAGGATAATATGTCGCCTTTCAGTAGCCAGATCTGAAAGTGTCATTCAACCTTTCGTCCACATTTTATGGTACATGGCCACCTGATTACCTAAGGGAATCCTAATAATGAGATTTTGGGAAATGTGGTGTAGCTACATGTAAAGGAAGAAAAGGAAGTGGTGTCTGGGGAACACACCCTATCTGTATGTGTATTGTGTAGTGAGGGAAAGAGTAGGTGTGAAGAAGTTCTCCTAAGGAAGCTGTGTGTGGTGGGAATGCTAACAGATGTATCATAGCCCAAACATATGATATCCCAGAGCCTCAAGGTTCAAAAATAGGAAGATGGACAGCAAAGACAGGAGAATAAAAGCGAGGCAAAGTGACTGAAGGAAAGCCAAATGGAACGCCACTGGGCTGAGAGGACACCGTGTGAAGGCTGGAATTTTCTCTTTGGATTTGGTGGCATGGAGAGCATGTGTCTATACCTTTCTGTCTATATCTATACCTGTATTTATATATAACAGAATATTTTTGAGAATTTGATTGTGAAATGGTGAAAGGATATAGCATAGTAGCTAATGGCACGACAAGTGATAGTCACGATTGGAGTCGGAAAAAAAAAACTGGATGGAAGAAACTTGTGAATGTTTGAATATTACAGGGAAAGAAACGTAGTATATACAGACCGAGAAAAAAGTTAACAGACCATTTGACAAACAAGAACTAGTCTTGAAACAGGCTTTTTTTGGAAGGGCTTTTAAGCAGCTTAACAGACATTCCAAGAGATATGATGAAACGAGCGTCTAGAGACTGAGAAAATGGTATGTTGGGACAAGGAATTTTGATATATATTTAAGTGTTATAATGTTACATTGATCTTTGATGCTTGCTGTTTTAAACATCAGTACTAAATGGACTTTGGATCCCTTGAGCAATCAGTGCTGTGATTTAATATATGGACAGTCCCATATCTATAACTTGCTGAATAGCATCACATCTTATATATTCATTCACATTTCCTCTAGACATTGCTCACAAGCCATGTGCCACTTGCTGTTTGCTCCATACCTTGTGCAACAGCCATTGCTCACTAGAACCAAAACGTGACACAGACATCAAATAGACACTGCCTATTCTAATCTCAGACAGAGCTTACAAACATGGCAGCGAGCTTCATTTTCTTTCTCTCTGATCACACCTTGCTTCTGACCCTGTGTAGCATTCTAGGAACCATTATTTAGTGCATTTTCTAATCTCATTCTCTGGAGCTTTTGCTACCCCAAAGGCTTTGCTTATGCATTCTTATGTCTACAATATTCCCTCCTGCCCCCTTGTTCTACAAGTTGCAGCTTACTTGTCACATGCTTTGATTAGGTCTTCCAGGATTCCTCTAGGCTGTATGGATGCTTTCTCTGTTCCTCTAGCCACTGTTCTTCTACCAAGGGATCCAGGTTGGACAGTCATCTCATCTTTGGATAGGGGTGCAAAACACGAAGTTTTCAGAAATTGTAGCCATGTGGATAAATGTTTTAGCGGTAGGCCTCAGAGAACTCCTAAGCCCACAGTGAAACAGAGGGATGGATGTACCTGGAAAAAGGCTGCTGATTTTCCAGATTCTCTGAGCTGGGGATACAGCCTCATCAAGGCTAGGAAAATTGTACCAACATACTTGAGATCAGGTCATACTGAATCCAGACTTGCTGTGGCTGCTATAGAGCCTATATTATCCTTAGCAAAGTACTTTATCCCTCAGGATTTCAGCTCCCTCTGACACACCCATAGCTTCTGCTTCCTAGGACAAAAGTAAGGGAACGATTTTATATTGGTCTTCCAAAATAAGTCAGTGCAGACTGGGTGGTTCAAAGAGCTGTGGTTTAAGGTGCAGAAGTCTACTGACTCAGTATTAGAAGTCAGAAGTCCAATATCAAAGTGTGCACAGAGCTGGTTTCTCCTCAGCCCTTCCACTTTAGCATGCAGTTAGCCGAATTCATTCTCTCTGTATCTGTATCAGTATCTGCATCTGTATCTTTGGTATCATTTGAATCATTTATATCATCTGTGTTTCTATCTCCTAAGAAAACAACACCTACTGCATTAAGGTCTACCACACAAACCTTACTCTGCCTTGGTTACTTCGTTAGTTCTTTCTCTAAGGACAGTTACATACTGTCGTTCTACTACTGGGTTTGAGGACTTCAGGATATGAATTTAAGAGGGGAAAAATTAAGTCCTTTTAAATATCACCTTAGGGTCTGACACGACCTTGGTGAATGTGTGTAGTGTGTTAGATGAGGCTTTTCTTTCTTTTTTATTTTTATGACTCCTGGCATTTAATTGTTTCAAACTTTACTATATTATCCACAGTGTCTTGTTTTCTTGTTTTTAATCCTTTTTTGTGAATTTCATATCATGCACCCTGTTCCCACTCATCTCCCACCTCCCTTCAGACCTGCCCTCCACCTTGTAACCTCTCCCAAGAGAGAAAAAAAATATTGTGGAAGCTGTAGTACCTCAGTGTATTTCACAATATTCCCTTTTGCCCACACTTTTTTGCTTGCAAATATTTATTACAATGTCTCTGGTCTGGTATGAGGCCTCTTGCTTCTGCTACTTTGTCAATGCTGGAACCTCACTGGGACTCCTCTCAGATATCTCATTCTTGTCCTGTGTGATGGAGATCCTAATGGCCCTAGAATTAGTGATTAAGGAACAGAGATGGAAAGTGTCCACATTGGAGAGAATCTAAGGCAAGAGGAAACAGACAAGAGTTTCTGAGACTTGGAAGGAGCCTGCTCTGCCTCTGTCTCAAGCCTCCTGTCCCCTTGGCCTGCATTCTATTTGCATTTTCTTAATTCTATCTTTTCTGTGTGATGGGAAGTTATCCAAAATCTTGCTTCTTCCATGTCTGAGTTGAATCTGCAGAACAGGTGAGGCTCCGTGCTCCCTCCATCCCCTAATCTTTCGCTGTGGCCATCCCAGGAGGGTCTTCTCACACTGATGCCTCTTTGGATCAGTCTCTCTGGCTACTGATGCCTGAAGATAGTGAAGGACAATCCATTGGCCCTGAAAATGTGTTGAGACATGAACTTAGGCTCATCAAACCTGGCCCCTATAGTTTAGTATTCTCCTCTGTAAAATGGCAGTTCTACAAGTTATACATAATTTGCAGGACCCACTGTAAAACAAAAATGTCTGGTTCCCCATTTTTAGGAAGCCTCTACTGTAGTAGGTTTCCACATGACATTTAAAAATGTGTTTAGTATTATTTATCCCTTGTCTTAAAAAAAAAGTTACAGTGTTGGGGAGATGGGTCAGTGCACAAAGTGCTGTGCAACATGAGGTTGTGAATTTCTGAGTATAGATCCTCAGAACCCACATACAATCTGGGTATGGCAATGTGTACCTACAACTCCAGCCCTGAATGTGGGGATTAGAGGCAGTTGGATGCCCAGAGCTCATCTGGCAGCTAACATAGCTCATTGGTGAGCTCTAGGTTCAATAAGAGCTCCTGACTCAGCCAGGCGTGGTGGCACAAACCTTTAATCCCAGCACTTGGGAGACAGAGGCAGGCAGATCTCTGTGAGTTCAAGGCCAGCCTGGTTTACAGAGTTCCAGGATAGCCAGGGCTTGTTAAACAGAGAAAACCCCATCTTGAAAAATCAAAAACAAAAAGAGATCCTGACTGAAAATAAAATGTGGGACGTGATAGAGAAAGACACTTGATGTTGTTCTCTGGCTTCTACAGACATGGATATACACATGAACATGTATGTTTGTCATGCCAACATACACACTAACACACAAACAAAACAAAGTTATTAAGCTCTTCCAGTCAGTGACAGCTAAGTCTTCAAACCTAAGTGTATAGGGTCCATGTGTGACTACCTAGATTACACAACTATGAAAGCAGCCATTGCCCTTCTCTTGAAATTGGACAGGTGTGATATCCCAGAGAATGTGCTTGACAGTCAAATACTGTTAATTTCCAATATTCTTCCACTTCTAGGCGTCTGTTAGGCACATTTAGCCTTCTTTGGTTAGTTTGCATACCAATCAATACACTCCTCAGCCCCTACTCAACATTCCCTCACCCAGTGTGAATCCCCCATCCCCTTTCACTTAGCTGGACCTTTTATTTATTTATTTACTCTTTTATTTATTTATCCATTCATTCATTCATTTTACATCCTGATCAAAGCCCCTCCTTCCTCTCCACCAGGTCCTACCCTCCTCACCCTCTTCCCCCTCCCTTTCTCCTCAGAAAAGGAGAACTCCCCCCCCCACACCATCAATCTATCTCACGTCTTCAACACGTCAGAGACATGGACTTGCTAGAGGATCTACATGAAGACCAAGGTGCCTATCAGCTGCATATGTGTAGGGGGCCTAGGTCTAGTCCATAGATGCTTTTTTGGTTGGCACTTCAGTCTCTGTAAACCCCCAAGGGCCTAGGTTAGTTGGCTCTGTGGGTCTTCTTGTGGAGTTCTTGGGTACCCTTGAAGGATAAGAATCAAGGGTAAACATCAGTCTCTAGGGGCTCAGAGCCATAGTTGAGCTCACATTTATGCTACAGAGCTACAGCACTTTTGTTCCTTGGTAGCCTGGGAAATCCCTGTGTTCCCTAGCAACAAGCCCCATTTGGAGCTGTTGCTAGGGAAACCCTGGGATTTCCATAGTTACTGAGATCTCATGCAGCATCTCTTTTCTTATAGCTGAATGTTCCTGGTGTCAGCAGAAGACGGGGAAGGGAGCGGATCTGCTGCTACCAAAGGGGGCAGGGCTGCTTTCTCTGTATCTTATGATTCTGCGCAGAGGGGCAAACAGATGAGCAGGGCTAGGGCCTGACTGCAAGTATTAGGAATCAGCAGTGCTCCCCTCATCACACAGAAACCTTGAAGTAATGAGTGATCAATTTGGAGTGATGTGGTCTGCTGGGTTCCCATGCTCCCAAGTGTCCCAGCACAGAAATCACCTAATGCATTGTATCTACTTCTCTGTGTTCCCTCCCACTGGCAGCAGGCACCAAACCATCTCTCTGGTTGTATGGGGAAAAAGGAACGACATTTCTGAATGCATGAAATAAAATAGGTACATTTTGAAAGAAAATCAATTTCCTTTCAAATTCCAATCAATTTAATTGAAATATAACTACCAAAATATTTTTCTTACAGCAAGATTTTGTCATAAAACATATTGTCTCTTCATTAATGCATCAAATAATAAAATGGAGTGTTAGGTCTAATTACTGTAATTTCAAAGTACTGACAAGTGTAAAGGATATTTGGGGAGAGTTGCCGCCATAACTACTGTTATCTGAGGATACCAGGGATTTCTCTTGGTGACAAAGTTCTGATTATTTTTATCTTGTGATTAACTGTTTGCACCCTTTGTCTAATAAAGCTAAATTTCAGTTAGAGGTTGGAAAAAGCAAAAATATACTTTCCCAAATTTAATTCCACAGACTTTTTAAATTTTATGCATGTTGTGGACTCTGGGCTTGCACACAGAATGACATGTGTCTAGTTGGGTTTCTGCAGGTTCTGTAAGTGAGTGAATGACTCAGCAAGAAGAAGGGAGGGCTTTGCTACCATGCTCCTGTTAGTTCTTTCAAGAGCTGAGCTATTTAAACAAATAATGTTGGGGACAGATGAATATACAAAAGGCAAAGGACCATCCTGGAGCCACACTATACACCATGTATATAAATTAACTCAAAATGAATCAAAGGCCTAAATTGTGAGACGGAACTATAAAACATATAGACAATAATGAGACAAAAGAGCTTCATGACATTGGATATGATAACTTTTTGTGAATATGGCATCAAAAAATACACATGACCAAGAACACTTAGATAAATAAAGCTACTTAAAAGTAAAACACACCTACACACCAAAGGAAACAAATCAACAGACTAAAATTGCAATCCATGAAATGAGAGAAAGTATTTGTAGTTAGTATATCTGATAATATATCTGTTTTCCACTATATGTAAATAACTTTTACAACTGGACAACAATAAAAATGTTTTATGTTAGAAACAGGCAGATGAGGGTCTAAAGAGATGAGCTTAAAGCACACATTGCTCTTTTAGAAGACCCAAGTCTGTCTCCCAACATCCACATGGCAGCTCACAAGCATCTGTTAACACCAGCCCCGGGACATCTGATACCCTCTTCTGGCCCTGCATGCAGTGTGCTGCACATAAATGTAGGCAAACCAGTCATGCACATGAACTAAAAATAAATTAAAACAGACAGATGATTTAAGTAGCTAAGAACACATACCATAAAGGTTTATTCAGCCACAAAGAAGAATGGAATTATGTTATTTGCTGGAAAGTTGATATGACTGGAGATAATCATGCTGAATGAAATAAACCAAAGTCAGAAAAGTATATATTACAATTCTTTGTCTCATTTGTTGATCCTTGATCTTATATAGATACATAAAGCCATTTATATGCATATGCAACGTGAAAAAGCATAAGGGATACAGGAAGAAGGAAAGAGACTAGTGGGAGGAGGAAAGGGAGAGGAGAGAAAGGGGAGACTATGGGGGTGAATATGATCAAAGTACAGATATATTTGAAATAGTCTTTATGAAACCCAGCATTGAGTACAATAAGTTTATGCCAATAAAGTATATATGGGGCTGACAAGATGGCTCAGTGAGTAAACACACTGGCCTCCTAGCCTGACAACCAGAAAGAGTTCAATCCCTGGAACCCACATGGTGGAAGGAGAGAAGTGACTCTAGGAAGTTGTCTTCTGATCTACATGTATGCCCCTGCCCACATAAAAATATCAGAAAAAGATTAAAGTAGATGTGTAAAAATAAAAATACACAATGGCTAATAAGATGCTCAGCGCCAAAGTCCCTGTGAGTTTCTACTTTATATCCATCAGAATGGCACCATTCAAAATATAGAAAATATGAAGTGTTGTTGAGGGTATGGAGAAGCTGGGACCCTTGTGCACTACTGCTGGGGTTCTGAAAAGATGTAATCAATATGGAAGACAATATGGGAATCTGTCAAAAAATTAAGAGTACAATTATAAGATTTGTCAACCCTATTTATGTATATGTATTCAAAAGTTTTAAATTCAGATCACAGTGACATTTCTACCCCATTGTTCTGCATTATTCACAATAAAAAACGAGGTAGAAATGATGAGACGAATGTTCCTCAGTGGATGAAGACATGAACAAAATATGATGTGTGCAAGTGAAAAAATATTATTTGACCATAAAAGTGATGTATGACAAATATTGATGCCACATGGATGAAAACAACATTCTCCTAAATGACATAATCAAACTACAACTAAAGAGTAATTCAGAAAACAAACTTCAAGTTATGTGTACATTACTATAATTGAAGATGAAAAGACAGACATGAGGCAAAGAAGCAAGCAGTCTTCTGGCTTGAAAATGCCTGGTTATGAGAGATGACAGTAGCCAGCCACTTTTAGATTTAATGTTCACTCCATGAAATATTAACTCATACCTGACACTGCTAAAGTGACCAGTATCTGAGATTAGTTAGGTTACAGGCTTAGGGGGGAAACCAAATACTATTATTTTGCTAAAGGACCAAACAATAAAATGACACCTATTGGCATACTGCTATACCCAGAGGTCATTGCATCACTCAACCCTCATCAGAGAAATCTTCTTCTTGCAGCAGATGGGAATTAACAGAGACCCACAACTGGACAGCATGAAGAAGGCGAGAGTCTTTGGAGCACTCAGTCCTAAATGGAATGTCTTCATCAAACTCTTCCCCTCAAGGCTCAGAGATCTATGCGGAAGAGGAGGCAGAAAGATTGTAAGAAATAGAGGTGATGGATGAGTCCAAGAAAACAGTGCCTTCTAGACACAACAGGACTAAAACACATATGAACTTACAGAGACTATGGAAGCACACACAAGACCTGCATAGTTCAATCCAGACAGTGCCTAGCACTGGGAGTGGGTCCCAGCACTGAGTGGGTAGGGGGAAGTGGACACAAGGTTGTACACTGAACCAAGAAAGTATTTAGAATTGATACCTGCTAGGAAAAGGAAAATATTTTCTTTGATGCTTTGTCACTGGGTATATCAAGAACCAAGGAAAGTACAGCCAGACACGCTATGGCTCCACAATCTACAATAGAATCTCTGGGGTGGAGCCTTAACTCTAAGCCACTGGACTGTGCAATGTTCACAGACCACAGAGGTTCACAGACAGAAAGGCAATGTATTTTCTCAGGCTCTGTTGCCAGAAGCCCCACTTCCACCTGTCTTCATTACCAATCCTAACAAAGATGCAGACCCATTTCCAGGTGAGCTAGAGAACAGGAATAAAAATAAGTCTGTGTTTTGCAAAAAAGAGATTGTATGTAGGAAGAGGCCACATGGATTGTTTTGCTCATTTATTTGTTCTTTCAAGTAAATTGTATTGAACATCCAGTGCACTTAAAACAGATTTCCATATTCTAGTTTTCTAATCTCAGGTCTGCTCTTTAAGTCCTCAGCATTCATAATTAGCTTCCCAAAACTGTAATGACTTTGGCTCTCTATAATCTCCTTTTAAACTACAAAAGGAACTTAGAAAAGATTGCTATTGTTTTACAGTTCTTGTATTTCATATCTCCATGAATTGAGAATTTCTTCATTATTATGATCCTTTCCATTATTAGTCACTCTATATAGTCAATGCTTATCTATATTCACCTTCATTTTGTCATCTTCTTTATCATTGCACTTGTATGCTAGTATTTCCAAGAATAATTTTTTCATCATCCAATTTTAGACATCCATTAAACAATGGTTTCTGTTATAAAGTACCATCCTTTGTGACAAACAGCTGTCACCTTCATCAAATCAGTTGTGATTGCTTACAAGAGAGACATCCTCACCAAGCCTGTTGATCATTATTAATATTCCCACACAGAAGGAGAGTATAGAGAGACTCACTGGACCCTCACTTGAGATTCTAGCCACTCTTCCCAGCCACTTATACACAAATATGCTCTAATTGCACATGGTCTTGGAGTCTTGAGTTCTAGAGTAGATAGGCTGGGAAAATTTAACCGATGAAATTCTATCTATGTGATTAGGGGAGATCCATCATTCATTCCGGGCAAAACTTTCCAGTATGTCAACTTTGGAGTGTCCATGCTCCTATCAAGCAACCCTTCACTTATACTCTGTAAGTAAGACCACTTAGTTCCGTAGGGTGAAGCTTGGTATAACTGTACTTTGGTTTGTAGTTGAGGCATTCTAAACAGGGAAAGGAAGTTCCATAATAACCACTTTGTGGAATCATTTCTCTTCTTCTACTTTGGTGCTGCTTCTGGGAATCTAACAAGCTGCAAGTCCTGCTGGCAAGCACGTTTACCATCCAGTGAGCAATCTTGCCAGCCTAGTGTGTTTGTTTAGCATTTTCATATGTGAAATGTGACATCCTAACAAAAAACTTCAAACGTATAATTTAGCAGTGGCTATGAAGCTAACATGCAGTTATATGCCACACGTGTCTACATGTGGAGCCTCCCATATGAACTATAATCAGCTTCTGTGATAAAGGAAGATTTTACGATAATCATTTTTCTTTGTTCTACTACACTTTAAAATATTTATTAATGTTTTATTCCATATGACATTGATTAATTAGTTGACATTTATCTTTTAGTGCTGAGGATCTTACCCAGGGCCTGCACATGCTAGAGATACACTCTAGCTCTGAGTAACCCTCCACTAGCCTGAGTTGAAAAATATTTTCTTTTCTCTTGTTATTATTACATAAGTTTATTTATTCATTTTACATCCTGACTGTAGCCCCCTCCCTCTCATCCTCAGGGTCACACCCTTCTGCTTTCTTCCTTCTCTTCCCCCTCCCTTTCTCCTCAGAAAAAGGGACCCTCCTTGTACCACCCCATCCCAGCACATTGAGTCACATCAGGGCTGAGAATATCCTCTTCCACTGAGGCCAGGCATTACAACCCCATTTGTGATAAAAAAAAAAAAAGCAGGCATCAGAGTCCATGCTAGAGACAGCCCCATTTTCTAGGGGACCTACATGATGACTATCAGTTACGTATGTGTAGGGGGTCTAAGTCCAGTTTATGCATGCTCTTTGATTGGTGCTTCAGTCTCTGTGAGCCCTCATGGGCCTAGGTTAGTTGTCTCTGGTGGTCTTCTTGTGGAGCTCTTGTCCCTTCTAGGTCTTTCTATCCTTCCCCACTTTCTTCTACAGGAAACTCCAAACTCTGCCTAATGTTTGGTGATGAGTCTAAGCCTCTGTTTAGGTTCTCTACTGCATGGAGGTTCTTAGAGGACAGTTATGCTTTGCTCCTGTCTGGAAGCATAGCAGAATATCCTTAACAGTAATAGGGGTTAGTTCTCTCCATTGGGATAGGTCTCAGACTGGACCATTCATCGGCTGAACATTCCCTCAATCTCAATTTTAACCAGTTTTAATTTTCAAGCAAAATTTGCATACAGGTTTTCTTGAAAAAAAATTTTGATGCTTTGTTTTCTTTTTTGAGACACAGTTTCATGTAACTCAGGTTGGCCTTAATCACTATGTAACCAAGGATGGCCTTGAACTCCAAATCTTCTTGCTACCTCCTCCCAAATGTTGGGATCAAAACTGTATTAAATTTTGACAAATGCCTAAGCTGTGTGTCTACTACTACAATCAAGGTGTCAAACTTTTCTCTGGACTAAGAAAGCTTCCAATTCCATTTTCTATTTAGTCTTTTTCTCATCCAGGGTAGCCATTATTCTGGTCTCATGATTATAAATTTGTTCTTCATTTTCTAGAATGTTCTATAATTAGAATAGAAAGGATATGCATTCTTTTTGTCAGGATTCTTATTCTCAATATTGTGATTCATTATTGTGTTTAATGTTTCAATATTTTATTTTTATTATTGAATCTCATTTTATTGGATAGATCACAATTTGTTTAAACATTTACCTGTTACAAGATACTGGATTTATTTGTTTCCATTTGGAAAGTTATGACTCTTGTGGTGGTTTGAATAAGAATGGCCCCCATAGGTTTATTAGTCACCAAGGAGTGGAACTGTTTGAAAGGATTAGAAAGATTAGGAGGTGTGGCCTTGTTGGAGGAAGTGAGTCATTGGGGGTGGGCTTTTAGGTTTCAAAGCCCCTGCCAGGTTCAGAGTCTCTCTCTCTCTCTCTCTCTCTCTCTCTCTCTCTCTCTCTCTCTCTCTCTCACTCTCTCTCTCTCTGACTCTCTCAGCTTGCAGGACAGGTTGTAGCTTTCAACTCCTTCTCCAGCACCATATCTGCCTGCATGCTGCCATGTTCTCTGCCTTGATGATAATGGACTAAACTTCTGAACTATAAGCCAGTCCCAATTAAATGTTTTCCTTTATAAGAGTTGTCATGATCATGGTGTCTCTTCACAGCAACAGAACAGTGACTAAGAAGTTTGGTGCCAAGGAGCAGGGTATTACTGGGACTGGCCTGGCCATGCTACTTGTTGGTGGAATGTGGACTTTGGGTCTTTGAATTACAAAAGCAGTTGAATGCATTAAGTGAGGCTTAATGGGGCATACTAGCTAGAGTGTGGAAGGCAGTGTTGCTGAGAGCAATGTATATTATGATGACCTGGTTCAAGAGATCTCAGAGGAGAATAGTAAGTTTTGGGGTATACTGTGTGAAGGTTCCTTCTGTATATTCAATTTTTGTACCAGAAGAGAGCTGAGTACTGGCTGGACTTTGGTACTGTTAACTTCTTATGGCTCATCACTGGCCTTCTATTTTGTAAGCACTCTTCATCCATCACTTGCTGTAAGCAACTTACCAATTAAATGCTTTATTTTATAAGAGTTGTCTTGGTCATGGTGTCTCCTCACAGCAATAGAACAGTTGCTAAGACAACCCTGCTATATACATCTTATATAAACATTTTGTGTAAATGTTTCTGCAGATTATGTCCTCTTTCATTTTGGAGAACATACCTAAAACCAGACCTTCTGCAATGTATGGTTCATGTGTATCTATCATCTTCCTTTAAAAGCTATCTGTCTTTAGTGAGATTCATAAAAGATTTGCTTGCAGGAAGATTATTGGAAGCATTTTGGGAACACTATGCATGAAGGAGTGCAGTTAGTAGGAAATACAAGGAGAGGTGATCTATGACCCAGTCACCATAGTAGCACAGTCTCCCAATAATGTGCAGGGTTCTGGAGCTGATATGATCCTTCAGTATTGTCTTGAATTGAGGCAAAGGTCTGGTCTATATGCTCTTATATTAGCCCCTCATTAAATATAGGTTTACTCTTAAAGAGACTATACAACTCTAGTGTTCTGGATGAAAATGGCCTCCATAGCCTCATAGAGAGTGGCATTATTGGAGGTGTGACATTTTTGGAGTATGTGTGGCCTTGTTGGAGGAAGTGTGTCACTAAAGAGTGGGCTTTGAGGTTTCACAAGCTCAAGCCAGGCCTATTGGCTCACCGTCTTTTCCTTCTCTCTATGGATCCATTTAGTTGGGGCTGGCTTACAGTTCAGAGGTTTAGTTCATTATCATCATGGTAAGAAGCATGGCAGCATTCAGGCAGACATGGTGCTGGTGAAGGGGCTGAGAGTTCTACATCTGGATCCGCAGGCAGCAGGAAGAGAGAGACAGTGGGCTTGGCTTGTGCTTTTGAAACCTCAGGCCTACCTCCAGAATCACACCTTCTAATCCTTTGTAATAGTGCCACTCCCTAAGCACTCATATATATAAACTTATTGGGGGTATTCTTATTCAAACCACCACAGTCAGTCTGAAGAAGACCTTGGTACTTCCTATTAACACAAAATATGTCATTATAATATAACTCTGAAATTGAGCTGTTGGATATTTATCTCAGACAAATAAAACCTTATGAGGCATTACTTTCCAGCTCTTAAATCTTTCAATTGAGTGTATGAGAGTGATCAACATTATGAGTAATGGGCTTCACCTGATTTAAATATTAATCATATTTACAAAATACTTTCACACTTACAGATCAATCAGTGTTTGGCTAGATATCTGTGTACTACACCATAATCAAAGTGACACACAAAATTAAGCACCACAAACTAGAATTAAACAAGTTAGCTTTTTTTGAAACAATGTACTTTTGGTAGACATTGTCACTATCTGCACATCACACCTATCAGTTTACCTACCCTTCACATACCTGTGGGGCACATGAGCCCTGTAACCAGGGGAGCTGTCCTCGAGCAAGAGTGAGGTTGAGACATGTCCAAAAACCTGGAAAATCTCATCTAGAGACTGGCAGGAGTAAGGACTGCTACCTCCCTGTTCTTGGCCTGCATGGCCCAGTGCATGTAGTCCTGTACATCTGAGGTAGTCACATGGTGACCAAATTACAGTTTAACTTCCTCTCTCCCAATAAGAACTGTCCAGCAATCACCTGAATTTCCTCTTCATATAAATGAAGCATGCCCAGCAGCTCAGTCCTAGCCAATAATATACACTCATCCCAAAAACCGCTACATACTCCCTGACATTTATATAGCCCTTGTTCATTCCAATGAAAGAGAGCTGTTTCACTGAAAACTGTCTAGCAGAGCTGTTTCATTTTTCCCCAATAAAAAGGAGGTGTAACACTGAAAACCTTCTTGGAGAAGACATCCCATCCCTACCCTGGCACTCACAGCTGGACCTAGATTCTGCTGACCCACTTGTTCTGATTCAGCTTCATCCTTTCCAGCAATGGTGTCTGGATACCCCGAGGGACGAAGCAGGACACAGAATGATACATACACACCGAAGTAGAAATGTCAAGTTCTTTTCTCTTCTATGGATCAAGATAGTAAGGAGAAATTGATCTTCAATAGCATGTTCTGACCTGGTCATTTTCTTCCATATCTGGTTCACTGTGGACTTGACATTTAGACCCCAAATTTCAGAGAACCCACTTCTTTCTTTTTCTGGGTACATGAACATATTCACATACTTATATACAGACTGAATTTCCACATACCCACACACAGGCTTAATTTACAAAAATGAGGTAAACATTGCTAAGTGTGCACATCAGTGGTTCACTGGCTAAAATTGTTTGCTTAGAATACTGCACTAACATTCAGAGCTATTATGGTTGAATCCCATTAAAAAAGAATAAAAAATACATTCAAAATTAAGCACATTCCTCTAACAACAAAGACTCTTCCCATTTTTTATTTTGATGTCATGATAGTAGAACTTTTTAACTTTCCTACACACTCACCCTGACACTCCTTGCCATAAGAGCTTGGTTTTATTTTCACTACCATTGACCACTTTCTATAAAGATCATGTCTTTGTGGTTGATCGCTGTACAGCCATCAGGGATCTGGAGAACTGTTAGATGGTTCTGAGGTCTTGCTGTCCAGTTCATCCTCCAGACAATAGAGCTCTCACCATTTTGGTCAGCCATGGCTGATCTTCAGCTCTTCGACTGCTGAATGTGGGCAGATGGTACTGGCTCTCTCCCACAAACCTTTTTAATTATCCAATATGTATTTATTAATAACTATATGGACTTAAAACAAATAAAAACACTTACCCAACTACTAGCCCTAAAATTGACTACAACCCCTGCTCCCTAACAACTAAACCTATTAATAACTATAACACAATTATCTAACAACTAATCCTAACTTTTCAGAAGGATACAGTCTCTGGGGCAGGTCCTCAGTTGTCAGGAACACAGTCTATGGGGCAGGTACTCAGTGGTCAGGAACACCTGAGGAATAGTTGATCTTTTAAGGCACTTAGTCAACAGTCTTGCTTCAGGAATATCTCAGATGTAGGTCCTTAAGGTAAATTGGCTATGGCAGCTTCAATTTAAGTGAGGCGTGAGGCTTTCTTCTCTCTGGAGGGTCTCAGCGGTCCATAAGCCAACTTTTTCCCTTTGTATCAGCAACTCTGCCGATCTGCCTCAGTCTTTGAGGCTGGCCACAGTTCCGTTCAGGCCACTGTTTGGACTGGTCAAACCCCTCTAGGCAAAAGCTGAGCCACAGGGTTTAGTCCTTGGCCTTTTGCTGCTTTGCTGAGGCCTTCTCTGCTCACTAGCTTCTTTCTGCCTCAGGGAGAGCTGGCTGTAATTTTTCATCTCTGTTGGAAATCAGCTTTTCAGTCCACCATCATTTTCTCCATCAGATGATACAAACTGCCTTGTATCTCGTCATTTTTAGTGTAAAAACTCTCTAGCATGAGGCCTCTCAGGCTCCACCCACTTCATCCTTAAATAGGGTCTCTCCTTGTTTCACCTGGCTTCAAACTAATCTGGGCTCAGCCCACTTCGTAAGGCTATTAGCAGCTGAAAACATTGCCAGGCCATAAACCTTGTTTTTAGTACATATCCTGCTATGCCAAGTAACCACAACCAAGTTGATCTTCATGCCCCAGATTAAGAGACTGTATCAAAAGCCTCTAGACAGTCACTAAATCTAATTTATATTAATCTTACTCCTCTTCCAGAGGAAGGGTCTGAGTTCTGGGGGAGGCTTTTCCCCTCAAACCCTTCTGACATTTTTTGTTGTCTTTGGGTATCTGGAAGGATAACAGTTTAGTTTATAGGAAAAGTATGGAGGAAGGATTAAAAACAAGAGATTTATGGAGAGTTTTATGGAGAGGTGTGTGTTCCAGGAGAGGATAGGTTATGCATGTTGGGTCAAGGAATCAAGAACAGAAGTAAGGCTTTGGAGGCTCAACTCACCTTGATATTGTCCTTGGATCTGGGTTGAGAGGGGAGCTTTATTTTTCTTCTCTCTTTCGGTGTTTGAAGTTACTTGTTGAATTTCAGTAATATGAGGTGGTGGTTTGGTTTTCTGCTCATATTCTCTAACTCTACACTGCTTAGGGGTCTGTCCCAGGGCTCCTGCCTTCTGTATGTCTAGCTCTGCACAGGGTAGGGGAGACCACTCCCTTAGGCTTTGTTTGATCAGCAGCCATGTACCTAGCTAAGAGGGTAGGAGGGACTTAGACATCTGAGGTGGGGGAAGGGAGGCCAATACTCATAGTATATTACTTTGCCACATCCATGGGGGAGAGGGTGCTGGGGGCGCCAACACCCTCTGGTTAGAGTAAGGGGTCATTTCTTTAGTGCTTCTCAGCCTTCCGAACTGGCCTTTTTCCATATCTACTTGTGTTAAATTCTAGAGAATGACATGGGATTGAGAAAATGTCTCATAAATTATTTCCTTTAGACATCTTAGTCAGTTCATGCTCTCATCATTCATAATTACCTAATGTTTATATATCTTACCTAAAACCCTTCCAGGACTAATATGGCTATTTTAAACTTCTATTGAGATATGAATCATCCTACTTCCTTTCAAATTATATTTCAATTAAATTAATTAATTTGTGTGTGTGTGTGTGTGTGTGTGTGTGTGTGTGTGTGTCTCTGTCCCTCTGTGTTTGTGTAGCTCAGAAGAAAGCTTGTGGAAGTCAACTATTGTCTTCTACCACATGGGTCCCAGGGATTGACCTTTGATCCTCAAGCTTGGTGGCAAGCACCTTTACTGACCAAGACATCTCACTAGCCTGAATCATCTCACTTCCAACCTATTAACTGTTATGTGCATACATGTATGACTACTACCAGAGAACTTTTCTATCAATTTCCTTTTCTTTTGTCTTTATAAATCATTGTAAGGGGAGTTAGGTCAATATAAATTAGATTTAGTGACTATCTAGGGTCTTCTGATACAGTCTCTTAAAGGGGGGCATGAAGATCATCCTGGCACCTGTGGGCACTTGGCATGGCAGCATATGGACTAAAACAAGGTTTATGGCCTGGCATTTTTTGCAGCTGCTAATAGCCTTACAAAGTGGGCAGCCCAGATTAGGCTGAAGCCAGTTGAAACAAGGAGAGACCCTATTTAAGGATGAAGCCTGAGACTTGCTACAATTGAGATGACAAGATACAAGGCAGCTTTTATCATGTGATGGACAAAATGCTGGTGGACTAAAAAGCTGATCTTTTCAAACAGAGCTGAAAAATTATGGCCAGCTTTCCCTGAGGCAGAAAGAAGCTGGTGAGCAGAGAAGCCCTCAGCAAAGCAGTAAAAGGCCACGAACTAAACCCTGTGGCACAGATTTTGCCTAGAGGGGTTCGACCAGTCCAAACAGTGGCCTGAATGGAACTGTGACCAGCCTCAAAGACTGAGGCAGAGCAGCTGAGTGGCTAATGCAAACTGAATAAGTTGGCTTACAGACAGCTGAGGCTTTCCAAATAGAAGAAAGCCTCAAGCCTCATTTAAAGTGCAACTGCCATAGCCAATTTACCCTAAAGGACCTATCTCTGAGATGTTCCTGAAGAAAGACTGTTGACCACATACTATAAAGGATCTACTCCTGAGGTGTTCCTGATGACTTCCCCAGAGACTGTGTTCTTGACAACTGAGGACTTGCCCCAGAGACTGTATCCTTCTAAAAGGTTAGGATTTGTGGTTAGATAATAATTGTTATAGTCATTAATTGGGTTAGATGTTAGGTAATAGGGGTTATAGTCATTCTTAGGGCTAGTAGTTAGGTAAGTATTTGTATTTGTTATAAGTGCTTATAGTCATTAATAAATATATTTGCTAATTAAAAATTTCATCTTCAAATTATCTTAGTTTTCTGTTACCCAATCTGATGTCAGTTTTCCAGCTATCAGTAAATAATTTTATTTCTCTAGGGATCCTTGTTTTGTTTCAAATATGTTGGATCATGTTGATCTCAGTAGGTGAAATATGGAGGTTAGATTTAACAGGATAGAGGCTGAGGCAGATACTCCTCTCCTGGAAGTCATGCTACAGGAAGGTACTACATAAAAATGAACACATAATGACTCTTGGAGGGTGCCTTAACATTTCTTTTCTGTTGCTATGATAAAACACACTGACCAAATGAACTTGTGGGAGGAAAAGTTTAGATCGCAGTTTAAAGTCCATCACAGTGGGAAGTCACAGTGTACAATTTGAGAAAGTTGATCACATTATGTTTATACTCAGGCATGCAAGTGTATTAGTGCTCAACTAGCTTTTGTTACTCTTATAGAGTTCATAATCCCTTGTCTAGGGAATGGTGTAACCCACAGGGGAGTCTTCCTACTTCATTTAATGTAATCAAGATAATTGCCCACAGACATTCCCACAGGCCAACCTAATGCAGATAATCCCTCATTAAGACTCTCCTTCTCATGCGCTTCTGCATCGTGACAAGTTGACAAGTAACACTAACCATCACAGACCCCCAGATGATTAAAAGTGGAAAACAAACCATCCTTACACACAGATCATAGTGTATGTAGAAAATTCTTTCAATCTAAAGAAATTATTTTAGAACTAACAGTGGGGTTTAGCAAGGTTATGTACAAATCAAGTATATTTTATTGTTTTAAATGAATATTTGGGAAATTTATAGTGAATTAAAATTACAACTATTTATTTTGTGAGTGTATGAGAGAGAGAGAGAGAGAGAGAGAGAGAGAGAGAGTGTGTGTGTGTGTGCACATATACCTCAGTGTACTTGTGGAGGTCAGAGGACAACTTGCAGGATTCACTTCTCTTAAGCTGTGTGCATCCCAGGGGTTGAATTCAGCTGTTTAGGCTTGGCAGCAAGTGTCTTTAGTCACTAAGACATCCTCCTGGCCAAAATTTATGGTGAATTTAAAACAGCTTTAAGAAAAATAAAATGCTTAGGAATGAATCTAGTACAGACCACTGAAATCTACAGAATAGATAAAATAATAAAGATTTAAATATATAGAGATATAGCTTGTTGAAGAATTAAAAGATATTGTTAAGATAACATTTTCTAAACTCACTGAAAGTTTTCAGGAAATCCTAACCAAAATTCAGCTGTAAAGTCTTATATCAGAAGAAATTGCTATACAACACTGAGATTTAATAAAAGACACAAACTTATAGCAAGCTAATTCCAGGAACTGAGTAAGTCTCAACTAAGATCAAATAAAAACAAAACAAAAACTGTACCAGATGGACATTGAGAGAACAAGGAGGGAGAAAAATGGCATCCATGGATTACAGTACCTACAACCAAGCTGTAGTACTTACACTATCCAGCTAACTCAAGGATGTGCACAGACCACCCAGGCATATGGGCAACAAAGCTATGGAACCTATGGGCAGCCTACTGATGTCAGCTGTACTTGGGCTCAGATCACTGCCACCTACTGGCAGACTGCATATGCTACTTCTTACAGACAGCCTCCCACTGGTTATACCACTCCAACTGCCCCTCCCCCCCAGGCATACAACCAGCCTTTCTAAGGACACAACACTGGTGCTTATGACACCACCACTGCTATAGCCACCATAACCCAGGCCTCTTATCCAGCTCAGTCTGCATATGGCATCCAGCCTGCCTACCCAGCTTATGGCCAGAGGCCAGCAGCTACCTCGCCCACAACACCACAGAATGGTAACAAGCCTGCTGAGACTAGTCAACCTCAATCTAGCACAGGGGGTTATAACCAACTCAGCCTAGGATATGGACAGAATAACTACAGCTATCCCCAGGTACCTGGGAGCTATCCCATGCAGCCAGTCACCACACCTCCGTCTTATCCTCCTAGCAGCAGCTACTCTTCACAGTGGACTAGTTATGAACAGAGCAGTTACTGTCAGCAGAACACCCATGGGCAGCTGACCATAGCTACAGCAAAGTAGCTATGGTCAAGAAAGCAGTTATGGGCAACAGTCTCCCATTGGTTACTCTGCTCAGACTGGATCCTACAGCCAGGCTTCAAGTCAGTATAGCCAACAGAGCAGCAGCTACAGGCAGCAGAATTCATTCCAACAGGACCACCCCCAGTAGCATGGGTGTTTATGGGCAGGAGTCTGGAGGATTTTCCAGAACAGGCGAGAACTGGAGCATGAGTGGCAGGGAAATAGGGGGATTTGATAATGGAGGCATGAGCAAAAGTGGGCAGGGAGGAGGATGCAGTAGAATGGGCAGCCCTGGAGACAGAGGTGGTTTCAATAAGCCTGGTGGACCCATATAGATGAAAGACCAGAACTTGATCTAGGCCTTCCTATAGATCCTAATGAAGACTCTGACAACTATACAATTTATGTGCAAGGATCAAATGACAGTGTGACTCTGAATGATCTGGCAGACTTCTTCAAGCATTGTGTGGTTGTCAAGATGAACAAGAGAGATGGACAACCCATGATCCATATCTACTTGAATATGGAGAGAGGAAAGCCTAAAGATGATGCCACAGTGTCCTATGAAGATCCACCAACTGCCAAGGCTGCTGTGTAATGGTTTGATGGGAAATATTTTTAAGGAAGCAAACTTAAAGTTCCTCTTGCCTGAAAGAAGCCTCCAATGAACAGCATGTGGGGTGGCATGCCACTGCATGAGGCAGAGGGATGCCACCACCACTTCATGGAGGTCCTGGAGGACCCTTGAGTCATTTGGGAGGCCGTGGAGGAGACAGAGGAGGCTTCCCCCAAAGAAAGCCCCCGGGGTCCAGAGGGAACCCCTCTGGAGGATGAAATGTCCAGCCCAGAGCTGGAGACTGGCAGTGTTTGAATCTGGGCTGTTGAAACCAGAACTTCTGGAGAACAGAATGCAACCAGTGTAGGGCCCATAATCCTGAGGAATTCCGCCCGCCACCTTTTCCACCTCTAGGTGGTGATCGTGGCCCCGGAGACATAGGTGGCTTCCGAGGTGGCCGTGGTATGGACCTAGGTGGCTTTGGTGGAGGAAGACGAGGTGGTCTGGGGGGAGGGGGGACTCCTAGACCTTTGATGGAACAGATGGGAGGAAGAGGCTGACGTGGAGGACTTGGGAAAATGGATAAAGGTGAGCACCATCAGGAACTCAGAGACGGGCCCTACTAGATACCTGCAGAGCTGCACTGACTTATTATTTAAACCAGAAAATGTTTTAAATTTATAATTCCATATTTATAATGTTGGCCACAACATTATGATTATTCCTTGTATGTACTTCACCATTTGTGAAGAAATATTAAAACAAATTAAATGGATGGCCATTGGTTTGCTGTATATCGCCTTTACTATTTCTAAGTATGGTCCTTGTATGCCAGCTCTCTCCATGACTTTTAACATGAAGGCGTGTTGGATTTTGTCAAATGCTTTTTCAGCATCTAATGAGATAATCATGTGGTTTTTTCTTTCAGCTTGTTTATATGGCGAACATAATTCTTTACAAACGTAGAAAAAATTCTCAACTTAATATGGGATAACAAAAAACCTAGAATAACTAAATCTATCTTGTACAATAAAAAAAATCAGGAGGTATCACAATTCCAGATTTCAAGCTATACCACAGAATAATAGTAATAAGATCAGCACGGTACTGGTATAGAAACAGGCCAGTTGATCAATGGAATAGAATTGAAGACCCAGAAATGAACCCACACACCTATGATAACTTAATTTTTGACAAAGGAGCCAAAACTGTACAATGGAAAAAGGACAGCATCTTCAAAAAAATGGTGCTGGTCTAACTGGATGTCAACATGTAAAAGAATGAAATTAGACCCATATTTATCACCTTGCACAAAACTTAAGTCCAAGTGGATCAAAGGCCTTAACATAAAGCCCGACACACTAAATCTAATAGAAGAGAAAGTGGGGAAAAGCCTGAAACTCCTTGGCACAGGTGACAACTTCCTGAACAGAACACCAATAGCTCTGGCTCTAAGACCAAGAATCAATAAATGGGGACCTCATGAACTGAAAAGCTTCTGTAAGGCAAAAGACACTGTCATTTGAACAAGATGGCAACCTACAGATTGGGGAAAGATTTTTACCAACCTCACTTCCAACAGAGGGCTAATATCCATAATTTACAAAGAACTCAGAAAATTAAACACCAAAAAACCAAATAATCCAATAAAAAAAGGGAAACAGAGCTAACAGAGAATTCACAAAGGAGGAATCTCTAATGGCAGTGAGACATTTGAAGATATGCTCAGCATCCTTAATCATCAGAGAAATGCAACTCAAGACAACTCTGAGATTCCATCTCACACCTGTCAGAATGACTAAGATAAAAAACTCAAGTGACAGCACATGCTGGCGAGGTTGTAGAGAAAGGGGAACACTCGGCCATTGCTGGTGGGAGTGCAGGCTTGTGCAACCACTATGGCAATCAGTCTGGCAATATCTAGAAAACTTGGAATAGCTCTACCACAAGACCCAGCCATACCACTTCTGGGTATCCACCCAAATGATTCCTTACCAAACCACAAGGACATATTCTCATCTATGTTCATAACAGCCTTATTTATAATAGCTAGAAACTGGAAACAACCCAGATGTCCCTCAACTGACGAATGGATAAAAAAAAATTGTGGTACATTTACCCAATGGAATACTACTCAGCTATCATAAACAAAAAAATCATGCAATTTGCAGCCAAATGAATGGAACTAGAGAAGCTCATCCTGAGTGAGCTAACCCAGACTCAGAAGGATGCACATGGCATCTATTCACTTATAATTGAATATACACACACAAGCACAACACACACACATTTAAATAAATAAAAGAAATTAAACAAGTGCATTTAAAAAATATAATAATAAATCCCAGGCATGGGAGTGCATGCCTTTAATCCCAGCAGTCAGGAGGCAGAGGCAGGCAGATCTCTTTGAGTTCCAGGCCAGCCTGATCTACAAAGCGAGTCCAGGACAACCAGGGCTGTTACACAGAGAAACTGGTATGTCCATATGTGTGCAGGTGCCCATAGAGACCCGATGAGGGCCCAGGTACTCTAAAGCTGGAGTTGAGGCAGTTGTGAGCTATGCGACACGAATGCTAGGACTCCAACTCAAGTCTCCTGGAAGAGCAGTACATGCCAACTAGCTATCTCTCCAGTACCCAAAGAGATCAATTTGAAAGTAGTGAGAAAAAATAACAACTTACTTCTAAGGAAATATTTTGAGTGGCAAGAGATTTCTTATAAGAAATCATAGATGTATACAATAACTTATACATACCTGAAAGGGTAGAGACAGTCATGCTTGACTCTTGACTAAGGCAAGGTCCCTGAATATTCTCTTTCATGATTTATCTTGGACCCAGCCATATACTCCACTCTTGTCAGCCTCTAAGTGACGTGGTAAAGAGAAAAGGGTGGAAAGAGAGTGGATCAGGGAACAGTAGACCTGGTCTCTAGGCTACTTATGAAGACTGAAAAAAAAATCAGTTACATAGAAGAAAGAGTTGGATCCTGGAGCTATTAATCCCTGCAGCGAAGTTGTTCATCTCTACAGTGATTTCCTTTTTTCTTTCTTTTAAAAAGTATTTTCAGACATAGCCTTGCTATGTAGCCCAGGCTGGCCTAGCATGGGGTCAATGTTCTTCTGCTTTAGCTTAAATAACAAACATAACTCAATTCTGGAGGCTGAATGTCTGAGATTAAGGCTCATTCTGAGATCTTTTTTGTTGATTTTATAGATAATCTCCTCTGTAGTTTCACTTATTTGTCGTCGTGTGTGTGTGTGTGTGTGTGTGTGTGTGTGTGTGTGTTTTCTGTCATAAGGAACCGAGTCATACTGGAATTAGGGCCCATACTAATGACTTTATTTCACATTAGCTTCCCCATTATAGGCTCAATGTTAATATATAGTCATATTCTCAATTACTGGAGGTCCAGATCTTTACATAGGAATTTCATGTCTGGCACAATTCTACTTATAACAACAGTGATCTCATTCCAATTAATTGTGTCACTTATAAGCTATACAGTTGTGGGAACTTCAAGTTCTTTAACTGTGAAGTAGATTTGTTGGGATGTTTGCAGATGCAAATTGCATCCAAAGCATACTATGTATCCGAATATTAATATCTGACAGATATTTCTATGCCACTACCATTTCCCCACTCATAATCTATTACTTAATTTGTTTAGAACCTTTCCTAACTGGACTCAACTGAAACTTCTAGGATTTAAGTACTGTGTCCTAGTTAGGGTTTCTATTACTGCTACTAAATGCCATAATCAAAACAACTTTTGGGAGGAAGGGGTTTATTCAGCGTATGCTTCCATATTACTGTTCATCTTAAAGGAAGTCAGGACAGGAACTTAAGCAGGGCAGGCACCTGGAGGCAGGAGCTGATGCAGAGGCCATGAAGGGTGCTGCTTACTCCCTGTGACTTGGTCAGTCTGATTTCTTATGGAACCTAGGACCACCAGCCCAGGTATGGCACCACCCACCCACAGTGAGCTGGGCTCTCCCCCATCAATCACTAATTAAGAAAATGACTTACAGCCCGATCTTTTTGTTTGTTTGTTTGTTTTTTGTTTCTCAAGACAGGGTTTCTCTGTGTAATAGTACCAGCTGCCCTGGAACACCCTCTGTAGACCAGGCTGGCCTTGAATTCACAGAGATCCACCTGCCTCTGTCTCCTGAGTGCTGGGATTAAAGATGTGCGCCACCATGCCTGGCATACAACCCAATCTTATGGGAGCATTTTCTTAATTGAAGTTCCCTCCTCTCAGATGACTTTAGGTTGTATCAAAATGACATAAAACTATCGAGCACATACGGTGATGTTAATATATATTGTATTTACTATTCTGATTTTAATTTTAAAAATTTCATACAATATATTTTGATCATGTTCTTTCCTCTCCCCAACTTCTCCCAGATCTGCCTACATCCCTATCCACCCAACTTTGTTTTATTTCTCTCTCTCAAAATCTCACAAAACGCAGAAATAAAAATCAAAGCACACAAGCAAAAGATCAGTAAGATAAAAAAAAATCCCCAACCCCCAACCTCCCCCAACTCCCCAAAACCCCAAAACAAGCATCTCAAGACAACAATAACAACAAACCCCCATAGCACTTGTTTTGTATTGCCTAGCTATTCCAGGACATTGGGCTTGCCCTGGAGTGTGGATATACCCAGTGACACTTGATTAGAGAAAGCAGATTTTCCATTGTCCATGAGTTAGGGATGAGACTCTGTGTCCACTTCCCCCTCACAGTGCTGGGACACCATCTGGCTCTGTGATGTTAATACCGATTTTCAGTATGCCAGCCTCACCTAGAAAACAAGCCTGCAGGCATACCTGTAGGGGTTTATTTAAATTAGGTTAGTCTCTGGCCATGCCTGTGACCGGATGTCTTGACTAAATTAATTGATGTGAGAAGACATACCATAAATGTGGGAAGCACTATTTCCTGGACTGGGCTGAGTTCTGACTGAAAGGTTGCTGAGCACAGGCATTCTCATTCTTTGTGGCAGTGGATGCAACTTGAACAGCTGCCTCCAAGCTCCTGCTGCCACGATTTCCCCACAATGATGAGCTGTACTAGATTAGATGTAGAGTAGGAAGATCAGCCTGGCACCTGTGGGCACTTGGCATGGCAGCACACATAGACTAAAAACAGGGTTTATGGCTACCAGTTGTTTCAGCTGCTAATGACCTTACGAGATGGGTGAAGCCCAGTTTGTTCTGATGACTATAGGAAGCATCCAGTGGAGGTGTGGCTACAAAGTCGCAGAAGTTTCAGGAATTGCCAGTTTCCCCAAGAGAGTTCCAGATTCCACAGAACTGTGAAAGACCTCAAGACGACTCCCTAATAAAAACTTGGGGGCTCCACATGACTCTCTTGCCCCATGATGGAGAAAAGGAACAAAAGCTCTGGAGATTAAGTGATGTAGGCCTTCTGCCCTGAGGCCATGAGAAAATAGCCCGAGCAAAGAAAACAACTCTAAGCCACAGAGACTGATAGCAATCTGCAACAGGATCAAAACTGCACAAGGTACACTAACAAATGAGCGAAACCTGAAGCGAGCTTGAGGGGAGGAGAAAGTTGAGACTGGCAGACACCAGGGAATTGCTGTTATAGACTTTAAATCCTGACCCATGAATAACACGGACAGATGAGACTGTGTGTGGAACTGATCGCACAAACCTACAAAGCTAAGCTTGGGGGGAGCTGAACCAAGTTGAAGGTAATTCTGCCATAATTGCCAGAGCTGTACTCTTCACCAAGATGCCCGAATGGATCTGTGTTAGAAAATTTTAATATCCTTTCAAAAGAATTAAAGTGGAGTTGACTAAATATTGTTAGATATTAAGTGTTTATAGGTATTAGGCTTTAGATATTAGGTATTAGGTGATAGGATATAAGTATTTATAGATATATGTTAAGTACTAATAAATATAAGTGTTTTAAAAATATTCTGTTTCAATGAGCTTTGTCCAAAAATTGTGAGTCAAAATAACCCCTTCCTCAAGTTACTTTTGTTGGTTTTTGAATGCTTTTCCATTTAGATCCCCGGGTTACTTATAAAGAGGAATTTACTTAGCTCATAGTTTTAGATGCTAAAAGTCCAAGAACACAAAACTCAGCTTGATAAAGGCCTTATGGCAGCCAGCATTATATTGGGAGTGTGCAAGAGGGACATATCAGGAATCCAGAGAGTGATTTAGGGGTCAGTCTCTTTAAAATATTATCTTTATTTTAAAGATGATTATGTGTTTTTGCCTGTGTGAATGTCTTTGCAACACATTCAAGTGTGGTACCTGTGAAGGCCAGAAGGGGGCATCAGATTCCCTGGAGTCCTAAACAGTTGTGGGAGTTACAAACAGCTGCTGTGTTGGTGCTGGGAACCAAATCTGGGCCCTCTGCAAGAGCAACTGAGCCATGTATCCAACCCAAAGGCTAATTCTTTTAATAACAACCTCTTGTAAGAAATACCCAAGGGTTCTTGTAAGAAATATTCAAGAGTCCTATGAAAGTTATATCAATTATTTCTAGAAAGACTATGCTCCCAAAGAATTCCCATTTGACTCAACCTCTTGAAAGTCCCACAACCTCTCTGCATTGCACTGAGGGTCACATACCATGACCTCATTCCTTTGGTGTAAGAGGACACCTCATTTCTTCTTGATATTGCTACTGCTGGCAGACTACCATTTATCAGTAAGGGCAGCTCTAGGTTTTCCTAGTATTCCCCTGTGAACACAGGACCTTGCAAAGAACAGGTCCTCAATGAATCAACCAGTATGTGGAGTGGTTTATTTATTTGTATTTATATAATTTTATTAAAAGCACTTGTAAATCAAAAACATCACACAATGAAATTAACTAGATCCAAACTCTATACATCTCAGTGAGCTTCTCTACAATTCTGAAGCCATAGAGCTTCACACTGGGTAACTTATTAGGATGTAATTCCTCATACATTTTCAAAACCCAAGCACATTGGGTTCTACACATATAACTTAATTTTATAGAGAAAGGGTTTTTTTTTGAAGGGGAAGACATTAGATATATTAGTAAGTTCTTTCACAATTCAAATTAAATTCATATTCCAGTGTTAACTTATTACAAACCACAACATAAGGTGTGAGGTTTTGTTATATAAAATAACAAAAGACAGCCAGGTGTGGTGGCACAGTCTTTAATCTTGGCTCTCAGGAGGAAGAGGCAGGTGGATATCTGTGAATTTAAGGCCAGCTTGGTCTATATAGAGAGTTCCAGGTCAGTTAGGGCTGTATATAGTGTGTAACCCTACTGCAAAAAGTAATCAATGTGTTATCAATGCCATTCGATGACTTATAATATGAAGCTCATTAACCCCTATAGAGAAACAAAGTTTGAAAAAATAGTAAAAAAAAGTTCCAAATTACCCTTATAAAAAGGGGAGGGATGTTATTTACTTACTTTCCCTAGCCCCCCACCATCTTACTACTTAAAACAGTAACTGCCACTTTCAAACACAGTGAAGAATCTGAGACTTCATTCAGGAAGCTTCTGAATGTGGTGGCACTAGAACTTGTATTGGCCATTTGTTGTGGCAATTCTAAACAAAATTACCTGTGCTCTCAAAGCCTCTAAATACAGGGATAGGAAGGATCTGGAATCATTTAGTTAAGTCTGCTGACCTGAGCCAAATACTCTAAGACATCTATTCTTCTAGTTTCAGCTTAGGCCCTTTGACCCCATAGGAACTCATAGTGAGGGGGATCACTGCCAGGCACCAGATTGTATTCTAGATACCCTTCCTGCACAAAGTTTTCAGTGAAAACCTGCTTGGCATTCCCAGCTATATAGTGATTTTCAACTGAAGTTACTCTCTTCATGTCTAGTGCTTGCCAGATCACATCCTCACTGACACAGTGGTCACGCATGCAGATGACACCTAGGGCAATTATTAGGAGACCTGTCTTGGGCATGCCTTGGACATTAGCGAACATCCCATCATAGGTGATCCCCAGGGCAATGATAAGTGTTTAGGTGTGGACATCAGGGTCCACTTCTATCACATCAATGCCAAACACTAGTTGTAAGCCCTCAATAGCCTTATTAAAGATCCTACTGTAATGCTGCTCATCATCCTTGATAATCATTTCTATGATCTCTGCCTTGTTGGTTATCTCCCTGATTCTATACTTGAGGAGCAGGAACTGCACCAAATCAGCCACCTTTGCATTTAGTGCATGGTGCAATACCAGGGGCTCTTCCAGCTCCTCTATTTGGTTGCTAGAGGCCTCATCAGATGGGGATATTGGAATGGTGGCCATGACATTGGGAGGAGATAAGGCTCTCAGAGGACTCAAGTAAAAATTTGGTTTTCCATTATCAGGCATTTTCCTGGGAAAGATTGGGCTAGTGGAAGAGGAGGAGTTATTAGTGCCCTTCTCCCCTTCAGCCATCAGGCCCTGCTCTTCTCTTTGGGCCTGAGATTCTCCCTGAAAGTTGCAATGCTGCCTCTTCTGATCATGAGACATGATGACTTTCCTTGTCTCTAGTAGGCAGGAGGATGGTCAGGATGACAGGGATGCAGATTCAGACATAGGGGCAAGAAGAAGGCAGTGTGAGAATGCTTTGCTGCCAGTTGAAACCTCTCAAAAATGTCCTGTTACACATTTTCTCTTGGGTGGTACTCATGACCACAGGGGAACCTGTCTTCCTGTCAGTTCTATTACTTTTGAGACTGAGAGAAGTAGTAAGATGTGTATTCAGAGCACAGCCATGTTACAGAGCTTGACACTCCAGTGGAGTTCCTGTGTTCTGGGGTAGATGAGCCTTCCATGCCTCACCTTCACTCCTGACTGCTTGGGCTTCCCCTCTGTCTGACCTGAGGGATACTGTGCTAGACTAAACACTTCACTTCTGGTCACTGGAGCGCCTGTAAGAGATGCTTACTCATCCCAGAGCCTCAGACTCCAAGAACTCTGGAAGCCCTGATTTGACTGGAAAGGGGACCTGGACTCTGGGGAGCACCCCTGCTGTCTCCTATGATACCCTCTGCAGTTGCTCTAGGTCCTCAGATTTTCACTGTCAGGATCTGGACCCCCCCTTGCTGGCCTGAGGACCACCCCTGCAGTCTCCTATGATACCCTCTGCAGTCGCTCTAGGCCCTCTACTTTGCACTGTCAGGATCCCCCCCCACTGGCCTGAGGTCCACTCTCCTGTCTCCTATGATACCCTCTGCAGTTGCTCTAGGGCCTCAACTTTGCACTGTCAGGATCTGGACCCCCCCTCTGCTGACCTGAGGACCACCCCTGCAGTCTCCTATGATATTCTCTTCAGTTGCTCTAGGTCCTCAACTTTGCATTGTCAGGATCTGGATCCCCCCTCCCCCCACCCCGCTGGTCTGAGGACCACCTCTGCAGTCTCCTATGATACCCTCTTCAGTTGCTCTAGGGCCTCAACTTTGTACTGTTAGGATCTGGATCCCTCCTCCCCCTCTGGCCTGAGGACCACCCCTTCAGTCTCCTATGATGCCCTCTGCAGTAGCTCTAGGCCCTCAACTTTGCACTGTCAGGATCTGGACACCCCCCTCCCTGCTGGCCTGAGGGCCAACTTCTTGCAATGAAAGCCCACAGCTCTAGGATAGAACAAGAACATGGTAGTGAAGGAGCCTTACATCTGGCTAAACTTGCCTCCAGTGATGGGAAGAGGTAACACACTCCATTGAAGTCCATGTGTATCAGGATGTGGATCCTGTTTCATACTCATCTTGTAAATTGTATGACTGAACTGTTTCCCCTGAGGAGCTGAACCCAGTTTCCTTACAATGAAGACTTGTTTCTGTGACAAAGAAGAAAAAGTAAGTAAAGGGAAGGAATCTGCCTACAGTCTCCAGGTTTTCCCACAGCCAGCAGAAGGGCTGGGTCCCATGTGCTTGCAGGATGAGACTCTCAGTCCTCACCTGGAGTCCTGACACACCTGGAAGTTTTTCTCTGATGACATGAGTAAAGATCTTCTTGATAAGGCCTTCAGCACTCTGAGATGGAATGACCTAGAAACAAAAGACTTAGGTTGGTGGCCTTGTCCAGGACTATGGAGGTTACAAGGGTTGTAGAGCAGACTTCTGTGTGGACTCTGTCTGTGCTCTGGTCTGGAGTTAAGTTAGCTATTGGTGTCCTTGCCTTGATTCTAGCCAGATCCTTTAACACCTGTGGCTAGCTGAGATCATCCACTGAGGCTAAGGTCCTCACCCTACCCCCCAAATTCTGAAAACTGTCAGGAATAGGGAACAGATGCCATATCCCTTCAGCCCTTCATGAGATCTCCAGGGTTGTCTATATGACCTGGACTCAGGCTTACTGATATGGTGCTCTTAAGTCCACCTGAAGTTTATTCATCTGAGGTGTCCTTCCTGACATCTCCCGCTTTATAGTAGACCCCATGCTCCAGTGATTCTACAGAATAGACCTCACTTTTCCCTAACATATAATAGGCTAAAGTAAAGCTACACTGCATCTTGATTTCCATCAGTGTATGGGATCCTCACTCTGCTGACTCAAGGCCCTACCTGTAAACTTTCTCCCCTCTCAGATGTGGAAAACAGGCACTAATTTACTGGTCACCTTGAACAGGGTCACCCTGGGCTCCAGGAGCAGGCTTCTGTGGGAGCTTTCTTGGACTAGAATTCTCTCCCTCATAATCTGGACCTTTTCCGCTCTGACCATGACATTTCCTTATTTTTTGATATCCAAGACAAAAGCTCAGGAACTCCACGTCGGGGCATTGATCCTGAGCTTCCAAGAAGTAACAGCAAAGGCACAATGGGATACTTTGGTGGCACTTTATCACACCTTACAGTCCTCCCTGTGACTCATAGACCATTCTGGACCCCAATGTCTCATGACCTCAGTCTGCTGTCCCCAGACCCAGGCTCCTGACTCTGAGACAGGAGGGTGTTGGGGAAAGGGAGCTGAGAGTCCAAGTGTCCCCCCTGAAGAGCCTGCTTCCTTATGGTGCATAGCTGGCAACAGAGTCAATGATGGTTTACTTGGAGGTTAACGTATTTGAATTGGAGCTTCCCCAGTCTGTCTTCAGGATTTAATTGTGACCCCTCAAAAAGCTATGCAGACCTCAGAACAATACACTGAATGCCAAAATTTACTGAAGTAAACTGAAGTAGATGATTAACAGGACATTCCCTGTATGGTGCAAGGCTGAAAATAGAAGCAGGGTTAGATCATTTGGTGGGGATATCTTCATCAGGGGCAAACTTCTAAATGTATCTCCAGGAGTTCACCATGTTCCCTAACAGAACCCTCTCAGCCCACTGGATCTCAGAACATGGTTCCAAAGTCCACAGTCCATTGAGGCAAAAGGAAGGAATGAAAGGGCTCATTCCAACAAGTTGTTACCATTTGGTAGAGGGTGAACAAAAGTGGTACATATGGACCAGGTGTGATGGTGCACACTTTTAATCTCAGCACTCGGGAAGCAGAGACAGGTGGATTTCTGTGAGTTTAAGGCCAGCCTGGTCTACAGAGTGAGTTCCAGGACAGCCAGGGCTGTTACAGAGAAACTCTGTCTCAAAACAACAAAAAAGTGGTACATATGGATTGTTTGAGGTTCTGCTATCAGGAGTGGGGCATCTTCATTCTACCCCCAAAGTCTCTCAGCATTCTTTCCCAGACCACTGGGTCCTCTTTGCTGTGAGGACCGTAGAACGTAGCTCTGAGTCCCAAAGTCTACTGAGGCAGAGAGAGGATATCGGTTTTCATTTGAACAAAGCCCCCTCCTATTATGGTACAGGCCAGATAAGAGCTGTGGTTAGAATTTTTTTAAGATACTATTAGGACTCGGACTTCCTCAGTACAGCCTCAAGATCTAACCATGTCCCTCCACAGAGCTTGGCCCTTAAAAATTGTTTCCTAAACTAAGTGTAATTTCAGTACTGAGGAGCCTCTCATCTTTTAAACCCCACCTGCTTTATATGGAATTTCAGGACATCTTGGGCTACATAGTGGGGGCCATCTCAAAACAAAACCAAATAAAACAAACAAAAGTCCCTGTCTCAAAAAGTCAAAACAATCAAAATGATAATGTCTCTGACATACACACACCTGTCCATATGTGAAAACGAAAACAAAGCTAATGACAAAAAGAGAAAATAAATAAATAAATCTAAACCCCCAAAAGCAACAATTAAAAAAAAAAAACTGATTCTTTTAATCTCTACTGTGATGGAAGAGACTAGAGTGAGGAGGTGCAGGTAACATTATCAATGGATTATATGTGGGGGGTGTGTCCCTCTGTCATGTCTGGGCTTTATCAATCCAAGAGTCTTAAATATATCCTTAAATATCCCAGACCTCAGAAAATGTTTCTTAAATAGGGTGTGGTGGCACATACTTGTAATCTCAACATTAGGGAGGCTGGGGCAGATGGCACTATAAGGCCAGTCTACACAAGTTTTGGGACAGTCTGATCTATGCAAAGGGAATCCTGTCCTAAAATAAAATGAAAATAAACCAGAGACTGAAGAGATGAAGAGATGGATCACTGGAGCACTTGCTGTTCTTGTAGAGTACTGGAGTTTGATTCCCAGCACCCACTCTGGCTTACTCACATGTGGAGCTCTGGAGAATATGCTGCTGGCTTGTGATCTCCAATTCATTGTCCCACACACTGTAAATATATGAATAGACATAAATAAAAGTAAAATAAACCTAACACACACACACACACACTCACACAGACCCTCCCCCACAGAAAACCCACAAAACCCCAAAGGGACAAAAAGATAATGGCTCCAGGACTCTTCTGAGGAGGAAGGGACTGGAGCCAGGTTTCTGGCTTATGGAGGAGGCCATCTTGTCTCTCAGAGCTGCCACATCCTACCTCACAGTCTTAACTTGTTTCCTAATAGAGCTTAGGTGCTTTGGACTTGGCCTACCTCCTAACCTGGTTCTGAACCCCACAGTCCCCTGAGGTGAACTTCCTACAGGTTCCAGACTAACCACAGGAGAGAAGCTGTTTTATAAACTGGCTTAGCGCTTCAGCAGTCCATGGCGTTTCATCCCTTCACAGAAATGGAACCTTCTCATTCAAAATAGCTCCCAAGCCAACACGCCCTGTCATATACTTGTGGCCCTGTCGTGCTCTGTCACATTTATACTAGTGACATGGCGAGGCTGAAATATTAGCGCCAAGTTTGAGGCCAGCGTTGGGCTACACAGTAAGAGCCTGTCTCAAAGAATGAAACCAAGCAACACGGCCATAGGATCTCATCTTAACCACTTTGCCGGGGAAGGTGGGAAAATGGCTAATTCCTGCCACTGACCCCAAGGGCGGTGGCGGGGATTCACAACAGCAGTGGTGGACACAAACAGCAGTGCTGTTGGGTTATCTGGGGCTCCTTTATCGAAGTTGAGGCTCCCTCGCTCGACCCTCAAGGTCTTACCCACTCACCTCACTGTCCCTCTGGCTTCTCCCGCTTCAGGAGACTGGGGAAGTGAGCTCCAGCTAACAGAATCCACCAAGGCAGAAGGCGCGAACAGGGCACCAGCATCTGACATGTGCCCTGGGTAGTGGGTAGCTCAGAGAATACCGGAGGCAGATGGGTTATTTGGAGACTTTCTATTAGGACTGCGGCTTCCTCAAATTACCATCAGGGTTTCATTGTGTTTTCTCACAGACCTTGGTTGCGTTTCTTCTCAGTGGACCTCATAAAAAGGCTCAAGGCATGTGGTGTAAGCAGAAGGCTCATTATTATTATTCTTGTATTATCATTTTAATGTACAAATTCCGTTTTGATTAGAAACTAACCACAGGGGAGCATGTGTATTATCTGGGACTCCTCTAACCAGAGTGAGGCTTTGTTTTCTTAAATTCTTCTCTCATATCATATAATACATCCCTATAGAAAAATAGCTAATTAAATTATTACTTATTATTTATATTGTATTAATTTCTACAGTGGTGGTTAATCCTTAACCCACCATTATAAATGAATACACACAGAGACACTGGATGGATTTTAACAAGCCTTGGCCTGAATTGTGCAATCCTAGCCCATCTAAGCTAGCTCATAATTTTATTACCCAAATATGTCCCCATATATACATACATCCCTTTGGACTGCTATTCTCCACGATATGCCAATATTCCAGGCCACATGGAATGATCTTCTTTAATCTATCCTATGGCATATGTTCTCCTTCTTCCTGCTCTTGGCCTCTTCTTGGAGGCTTCTTTTTCCCAAGATGCTCTCTCTCTCAGAAGCCCATGCACCTTAGCCCTCCTACCTTAGGCTTCGCCCAATATCCAGGCCTCAGCATTTATTTAACCAATCAGAGACAATGTAAGTAACAGACAGCAAGCAAGACCAATTAATTAACATTTAGAATGCTTAACACCACCCCATCAATTCCCTCCTTTTGTCTAATAAAATGGCTAATTTTTTTAACTCATGTAGTAAAAGTTACATAATGTTTAACCTATTTGTATCAGGCAATCTTGAAGAAGAAAAAAATCATCTATCTTGATATGTCTAAAGTTCTGAACCTAAACAATTTCTATCATATCCTATATTTATAAACCTAAAGATTTTATTTAGATTTGAAAATATGTTTTGAAATGTTAAACAACTCAAATTCAATTGAAATTTTATAACTATTAGCCCCACCAAAGACATAAGAAGGGATGAAGTTATTATTTAAGTGAGTAGGAAGTACAAGAGAGCACCTTCCAGAATGGAAAATGACAGTTTGTTGCCTAGACAGTCCCAAATATCTCTCAACACCGTTGAAGCATCATCTACAGCCTTCTGGCCAAGCATATCTCACAGACTAAATTGTGCAGCAGGAAAGAAAAATTATTTTCCCATTATGTCTCTGCAGAATCAGGACATTGACTTACCTGCATTTAAGCTCTGGTCCATCTTTGGACTGTATATAGTCTGTTGGGAGAGCAGGGACATTTTTGTCCAGTAGGACTTATCTCCTTATGGGAGATTTATTTTTGATGCTCATTGTCTTCTTCCATGTCAAATGAGAGCTCTCAGAAGCTGACTATCTTAAGTCAAACAATTCTTAAAATAATTAAAACATCTTTAAATGCCATTTTCTGTACACCTCTGAGGGTTTTGAAAACATCTACTATTTTATTTATAAATCTATCTATCATCTATCGATCTATCTATCTTTGAACAAGCAAACTGTACATTTTAACCATTTATTACCTGTTTATCCTAGTATTTGACATAACCAGGAGCTTGACTCGTCAGAAATCAACCTGTATTAGCCAGAATCCTAAATAAATTACAGTAACAGCCTGTAAAAGGATTGGAAGAAAACCTGTTTTATTAAATGAGTTGTATAGGCACAATACCTTATATAAAAGTTGAAATATACATAACATGTGTCAAATTATAAAATTATATACAAATGAATCAAAATTAATCTTATAATTGTATCAATATACAAAATTTTATGCCAGTGTGTCAAGAGATAACCTTATTTTGAGAATAACAATAGCTTTAAGTTTCAGAGCAGATTCATTATTCTACCCTTACATCTTATCATTTCTATATTATATACCTTTATTCCCCCTCTTTTTCTTTTCAAGTCCTTTCCCCCTATATAAGAGAGAAAGAAGGATAGAGGAAAAAAAAGAGAGAAATCCATGACTCTAACCTCTTATACCTTGCTTAACAAGACTATTTTACAACTTGTAACAAATCCCCCTAAGTGGCAACATCGTTGACCAAAAAATCACCCACCCCACCTTTTGGGAATGGGGTGTGATTCTCTTAAAATTATTTCCTGCTGAATTGGGATGTAGAAAACCTATTTGGGGTCCAAATAAAATGCAAAAATGATTAAGCAAGTTAATAGTAACATTTGTTGTCCAGTCTCCATGTGTTCAGCAATTTGATTGTCCTGAGCAGTTTTTAGTCCAGAGTTGAACGTTGGAATTGGAAAGTTCAGGGCTTTATTGAAGTCGTGGTTGGAACAGTCTGTGAGGCTGGACCATATGGGCTTGTCTTATCTTCTTTGGTGTTTGGTCCCTTTGCTCTGAAAATATATAATTTCTCACAATTAATGTATCTCTCTCTATTTTTCTTTTGAAACAGGATTTCTCTGTGTATCCTTGTCCTGGATTTATTTTGTAGACTATGCTGACCTTGGTGAAGGTCAGGGATCCACCTGTCTTTGTCTCCCAAGTGCTGGGATTAAAGGCATGCACCACCACACCCACCTGTAACTGAGCTTTTAAATTATTATTTAATACTTATTTATTTATTACTAAATTCACTTATAACAAACACCAACAATTTCTTAACTATTAATCCTATAAATTCCTACAACCCCTTTAACCTATCCACTAAACCTATTGATAATTATAACAACTACTTTCATAACCTTTTAGAATGATACAGTCTCTGGGGCAGGTCCTCAGTCGTCAGGAACACAG
>CAJQZJ010000072.1:55322-115442 GCA_907164525.1 Lophiomys imhausi
CCTTCCTTCCTTCCTTCCTTCCTTCCTTCCTTCTTTCTTTTTTCTTTTTTTTTTTGATTTTTGTCTGTGTAATAGAGCCCTGGCTATCCTGGAACTCACTCTGTAGACCAGGCTGGCCACAGAGATTTGCCTGCCTCTGCCTCCTGAGTGCTGGGATTAAAGGCGTGTGCCACCATTGCCTGGTTTAAATATATTTTTATGTTCTATGTATTTAAGGCTAGTAATTCCTATCTAAAGATAACTGAATCTGTTACTATTATATAGTGTGGTAGGCATTACTTGAATGTTTTACAAATTGAATATATTCTTCTTTTTCTATGTGTGCCTGCATGTGGATAAAATTAAGTGAGCTGAAAATTGGCATTCACTGCTTCCTGCCTGTTAACTGCAGAGGCAATGTGACCAGCTACCTCCTCTACTTCCTGCTACTGTGAATTTCCTCCCATGATTGGCTGTCATCTTTAACTATGAGCTAAAATAAACTTTCTCCTTTAAGTTGCTTTTGTATGTATTTTGTGACAGTATTAGGAAGAAGAGTAAGACAGGCACATGATGGACATCCCAGTTGGTTGCTACCTCAGATCAGTGCCTGCTCTCATATGCACCTCACACATTTCCTTTCAGCTACCTTTACACCCGACATAACCTTCAATAGAATCCAGTAACTTCAAGATTCTAAAATATGTTGATTGGTGATTTTGTCAGAAATATCACTAAAGGTTTGGATCATTTCCAGATTTAATCTTCTAGGAATAAGTCAGCTATTCTGAAGTTTCCTTATTCCCTTAGTTTTTGTCTTAGGTGTAGTATTCATCACTGCCCACCCCTACTTGTTTTTTTCTTTTTGAGGTGGAATTGTATATATATTCTGTGAAAATTAATTTTTGTTTTCAAGTTGAGTGGTTTAAGGGAACCCAAATAACTGGTAAAGCATTATTTTTAGGTGTATTTATGAGAGTGATCCCAGAAGAAGCTGTCATTAAAATCAGTGGACTAAATAGAGAGGTTCTGACCCCCTTATCCAATATGAGTCAGCATCATCCAATTAGTTGAAGCCCAGATGGAATAAAAAAAAAGCAGAGGAAATGGGAATTCGAACTTGTTATCTTTGCTGGGGATAGGGTTTCCTTTGTCTGCTGTTTAACAGCAGCACTTCCTGTTTTCTGGTCTTTGCACTCTAAGACTTGCACCTGTAGCTTTCTGAGAGTAGTTAGCTATTTTACAGTGATGTGCTGGAAGAGGAATTTGTATTCATTGGATAGAAAAGTAGCATTTTGCTTTCTTTTTCAGAAGATCCATATATTATTCTATGGAGAGTGGATCAGGATGGAAAATTTATCATATCCCTGGACCATACCAAGTTAGAAGATAAGTGAAAGGTCTTTCATTATATTAAAAAAACCATTGCATGCTATGAGGAACACTCAACATTGGCAATGGAGAGGCATGTAATGGAGAGAAGCTTCTATTGGGTCTTAGTTGCTTGTTTTTCCCATATGCATCTGTTCAGAGGCCCACTAAGTAGTGTGGATGACAGTGCCAGCCCCACCAGGACTAGAGGACACAGTGACTGCGTGAACAGACTTCTCATACAACATACCATAGTTGTAGCAGCACCTCTTTCCTACTTTGCACCCATGTCCATGTGGAGGAGTCCTTCCTAAACAGCTGAATGAGGAAGAAGGCTACATCTGGACTTGTACACACTTAGAATAGATGGCACTGCATCTCAGGCATATTTAGGGTGATCTTGAAAGTAAAGTAAAATCTTCCCTTCTGAGTCTTCAACAGTATGCTTGACCTGTCTTATGGGCTCATAGTAGTCTGACAGCTGTACAGGCAGTCAACATTCAAATGTGAACATAACTTTTGTGATTGTCAGACAGCATGGGTTTCCTGGCTGATAAGGAAACAGAAAAAGAGAGGCCAAGAAGAGACTCTCCAACTGTTACAAGGACTTTTGATTTTTTTCCAGCTAGAGTTTAGTATATACATTTGGTTGGATCCAGATTAAGAAGAGGGATAAAGAGATGAAAGTAAACAGAAAAAGTAATTGGAATCAAGAACCCTAGGGTTATGAATATAGAACTTGATTCTGCAGGAGAAAATATTAACTCATTACAAGAATTCATGTTTATATTTGAACACTTACTCCTTGTACAGCTGCTAGGCTACCGTAAGACCATAAGATAGAATGTTGGAGTCTCATGGCACAGAGACCTCTTATTTTCTATTATTTTAAAATAAATTGAGTCAGGCGTGGTGGTGCACGCTTTTAATCCCAGCACTTGGGAGGCAGAGGCAGGTGGATCTCTGTGAGTTTGAGGCCAGCCTGGTCTACAAAGTGAGTCCAGGTCAGCCAGGGCTCTGTTACACCGAGAAACCCTATATCGAAAAACCAAGCAAAAACAATAACAAAAAACCCCCAAAACAAATTAAAATATATTGATATAAAATATACTGAGTGTTATTAAGAAATAGCTAAACTAAAGAATGAAGAGGTGTCTCAGTGGGTAAGAACACTTGCTGGATACTGTCTTGTATCAGTTTCCTTTTAAACTTATGACTCAGGAAATTCTGAGAGGCTGTTAAGACTCAGAAAGTACAACAAACTGACCAGAAGCACTCCCTTCCTAAGGTTACATAAGTAGTAAGGATTGCTGAAGAGGCAGAGACCAGCTGAGCTACTTGGAAAAGGCGCAAGGCCAAATAAGTTACCTGGAAGACATTCTTCAACCTGTTGAGCTCCCTGCAAGGTGTAGTGTGAGCTCCATGTTTTACAGATTTTATAAGCTGTAATACTTGCTAGGTTTGGATTTTGTTTTACAACTGTTTTTAAGTCATCTGTGCTCCTGTAAATGACCCTTGACACATATTTCCATTAATAACACTACTAAAACTCATCAAATCAATTTAGATTTTGGAAGGATGGAAATGATGTCAACACAGTGTTCTTGTATCCTTACTTTGTTCTGTTATCATTTTCCTATTTGGAGTGAGTAAAGTAGATGTCTGCCAAAAATAGAATCACAAAACAGACTTGAATTCACAATCTCCAGCACCCATGTGAAAGCCAGGTATGGTTACATGATCCTGTAACCCTAATGTTGAGGGATGGAGACAGGCAGATCCTAATAGTCCCTTGGCCAGCCATTATAACCACTGTTGGCTAACAGTGAGCCCCAGGTTCAGTGTGAGACTCTGATTCAAAAAATAAGGTGGAGATCCACAGAAGAGAACACCCAACCTCCTCTAGTCTCCACACATACCTATGTATACACATGTGTGTATACCACACACACACACTCAGCATAGGTATGTACATTAAATTTCTTTTTTTTTAATTTATATATAGGAAAGAAATTGGCAAACCTGCATTGGTAAACCTCACAAACTCTCTCACCTTTTAAATTCTAGTCAGGAGAGAGCTTGGAGGAGATCTAAACTGGATAAACATCACCATGGAGGTACTAAAGAGTCTGGGAGATCCTGCCAGGGCTTGGGAAAAACTGAACCATGAAGAGAGGCCTTCAGGAGAGGCCTTGTTGAAAGCTAGGGAAGCTAAGGCAAAGGTTCCTTAATCAAAGGAGTTAAGAAAACTGGAAAAGGGAGGGATACCACAACCTCTTTCCTCACCCCATCCCTTAAGGTAGTTGCGTAGTTAGGCATATAGCACATAATAGTGTACACATACACACACACACACACACACACACACATAGTTAGGCCCTGTTGCATGGCTACAAACTCCACCTGTTGCTCAGGGCCACCTTCAGAAACTGGAGAAAATTTATCAGAAAAATGCAGCAGTCCATGGCAAGCTCTGTCTGTACCAGACAAACTAACCCCAAGTTACTTATGACCCATATAACATGAGAAGCACATAGCAGTAGGAAAGCTGCAAGGAATCAAAATGGCAACTTCTGTCTGTTAGATAGTCATGACAGAGTCTGTGAGAGGAGGTATAGCTGCCCATACAACAAAGGCTTGCTCAACAAGGGTTACCAGTCCTAATGTGTGGAGAAAGGCAAGGAACATGGGCTCTGGAACGGCTTCTGTACAGCTAAGGAGGCTTTGGGTTGAGTCTTAGTGGGCAAGTAAAGTTCAGAGCCTGGTTTCAATGAAGGAGATCTGGGAAAGCCAGAGTTACAAAGTGTGTTACAAAGGGTGACTGAAAAATTAGAACCCTGTGACTGAGGAAATGATTCATCCAGTAGAGTGGTTGCTGTGCAAGGATGAGGACCTGAGTTTGGATTCACAGAAAATCACATAAAAGCCAAACATTGAGCAGTACATGCCTGTAACCTGATATGTTGGTTTGATTAAGAATTGCCCACATACGCTCATATGTTTGAATGTTTAGTTATTAGGGATTGGTACTACTTGGATGGGATTAAGAGGTGTGGCTTTGATGGAATAGGTGTGGCCTTGTTGGAGGAAGTGTGTCACTTGGGGATGGGGTTGAGGTTTCAAAATCTCAAGCCAGGCCCAGTGGCTCACTTTCTCTTCCTGCTGCCTGCAGATTCCGATTTAGAACTCTTAGCCACTTCTCTAGCATCGTGTCTGCTTATGTGCCATCATACTCCCCACCATGATGATAATAAACTAAATCTCCAAAACTGTAAACCAGCTCCAATTCAATGCTTTCTTTTTATAAAAGTTGCCTTGAACATGATGTCTCTTAACAGCAATAGAACACCAACTAAGAAATGCAAATATTGGGGAATCAGAAAGAGGGGAATCCTTAAAGTCCACTGAATAGCAAGACCAGCTCAATGAGTAAGCTCCATCTATATTGAGAAAACTTGTCTCAAAAAGTAAGGTGGAGGAACAATTGAGGGGGACACCCAATTTCAACCTCTGTCCTCTACACACACACACATACACACACACACACACACACACACACACACACACACACACACACACACACACAAACACTCAAAGAAAGATTCCTAAAGAGGAAACTTATACCCAGCCAGCCCCCACCGTAGAGCTGTGGACAGACCAGCATAGCAATCCCTGAATAGACCCTTTAGTCTTTTTAGTCCACAACAAAGCTGATGGAAGAAGATCCATTGGCTTAGGGTTTCAAGGTCTCCCATTTTCATTAAAAAGTGTTTGGCGATGTTCTGAAGAGTGTGGGTTACAAAGAAGCACTCTGCCCCTGGGATGTTTCAGTGTGACTTTGCAATGCTTTTGATCTAGATTAACCCTAAGCCATTTGCCCCTCTGTTTTCTTGTTTACCACTCTGCACATCCACTTTGGCAGAGACGAAAACAAGATTATTTCATATTGTATAAACAAGACTTCTCTTCCTTTCTCCATGATGCAAAGTGGAACTAAATATCCACTTCATATTTGACTTGCCCTGCCTTTTTTTTTTTCAAGACAGGGTTTCTCTGTGTATCCCTGGTTGTCCTGGGCTCACTTTGTAGACTAGGCTGGCCTTGAACTCACAGAAATCTACCTGCCTCTGCTTCATGAGTGCTGGGATTAAAGACATGTGCTACCATGCCCAGCGATTTGCCCTATCTTAAAGCTTTTTTCCCCCAATGACTACAAATGCCTTTGTGCAAAACTGTGAGTTATTCAATGACAATGTGTTCCTAAGTCCCCTTCTCTTGAAAACCATGAAGAATAATGGAAGCAAGATCCACATGATTGTCCCACGTAGTACCTGCCAATCTAATAGAGAAAGCACAGCGACCCACCAGAGTATTTGCTATTATAGATCTTTATTTTGCTTTTTACATGGTTTTTAAGGTATATTTTTGAGAGGCATAACTTTATGCTCCTTCATTTTCACTTTCTGGAAGTCAGGACTTGTCAAGGTCTTTTTCTTGCAAAAATGTCAATTAATGAGCTCAATGTGGGCACCCACTTATCTAGTGAGGCTCTGCTACTATTGGCCCTTGCAGGCTAGGTCACCTAGGTCACCGACTGTTCATCATTCTCTTTTGTTTTTTATTGTCTTGGCCCAACACCACTACTGAAGATCTGTATGTATGTGACTTTACCATAGTTCATATGCTTCCAGAATGCTATTGACTTAATTGGCACTGGAAGAAAGCTCTGGTATTATCTGAACTCAGCCTCTATGGTAATGTGCAAAATTCTGGTACGTTTTCCTTTGCTGATGACTTCTGATCCCAGTGGTATAGTCTAGTGTGATAGTGGGTGCAAATTCTAACAGAGTTCCACATGGATGATCCTGACCAGCTGGCCTATTTCATAATTTAAGCATACCAGAGAGCTATTTTAAAATCCTTCCCTCTCTCCCCTGAAAACCCAACATTGATAATGTAGATTTCATATTAATCTCAGGACATCATACAACAAACACGAACACACTGCATTTTCAGTAGGACAAGTTACAATTACTTTGGATGTTGGGTTGTAGAATGGTTAGAAGGTTCCTGCTTACTACCACAGGGTATCATGCGGATAGAGTGCTTAGTGAATGCATTTAGTAGTTAATAGATTGAACATGTAGCTGCTGTGTACATAGAGTAAGGAGCCCGCATTAGGAATGGTCAAAATCCCAGCAAAACTTGGTTTTAAGCATGTCAAGAGTTTTCAATCTTGCTATTAACAAGGATTATACAGGTTGTAAGACTACCTTGAAAAACTCTATTGAGACCCAAAAGATTGTCCTCTCCACAGAGACACCCCACAGTGAAAGTCAAACTGGGCAGGAAATGCATCACACATTTCTACAACAAAATGATACATTCAACAAAATGATGCATTGGAAGGACAGACAGCCGGTGTCCTTCTCTCCCTAGGGGAAAAGGTGAGGGAATGGCAAGGCAGAGTAGAGTAGTAAAGTGGGGTTGCTCCATCCCCGACTTATTAAGGCTTTTCCTTCTGTCCAAGCTGTTGCAATGGCTGAACCCCGAGAGCACTGTTCAGAGGCTCTGCACTTCCACAACTACTTGGTGTTGGGGGGAGTTGGGGAGGAGACATAGGCAGTTAGATAGAGAAGGTGTGCCTACATGGCTAGAGAGGGGCTGGAGACAGCTGGAGACAGGGATTGATGAAGATGGACAACAGACCACACACAGAACACAAAGGGAGATCTGGCAACTTTCAAGTAAGAAAGACAATAGCCATGGGAAAACCAGAAGATTCAAGTTCCTGAAATGTTGTCATTGCCAAATCTCCACAGCACTTTGACACTTAGCCTCACAGAATATGAATTGCAGTAGAGTTTAACTGCTCTCATTGCAGCACATTAGGGCAAAACAGTCTTTTTAGGGTGTGATATATCTAGCTATGTGGATATTGCAACTGGCCTCTCTGCTCTTCCTCCGCTGCATCTTTGTTCCCACTACACCAATTCCTCTTTGTAAGTTTACTCCAGTGATGTTTTGTACACTACAAGATTGTTGGGCTGGGGGATCCAAGATGGCAGTGGCCCGCGTTGGATGCATTTTGAACTTGGGGAAAACAGCCATAAAGCCACAGAGTTATAAGATGCTGTGCAAAAATCTGAGTGACTCGACCCCCCCCCCGGGTCTCACCCCACTACCCAAGGACCATTAGAAGTCCCTGGGCAGGACTCCCCCCCCTCCTCTCAGACACATACAGAAGCCACTGAATCTGGGAATCGGGAACCCCCACCAGGAGAGACTCTGGGTAAGATCCACTCTAATACCCAGTGGGAAGATTTGGGCCCCACACAGGGTTACTTGCCAGCCTACTGGGACCCCCAGATCCCACGCAGGTGTTCCGGGTATTTAGCAAAAGCTTACAGACCTGTGGGAGTGCCATACACTCTTAGCAGAACGCAGCACGCACAGCAGCTAATGGTTCCACAAGCATCAGCCCAGTGGCCAGCGGATCCACAGCTGCATTTTGGAAAGCCCAGGCATATCTGTGCGCCCCCAGAGGGGTGCTGGACATACATACAGGCCCTGCTATTGGATTTACAGTCATTGGGAAAAAAATGCTGCAGCTGGATTGAGCACCAGTATACTCTTTCGGCTGCAGGTTACGCAGACTGCTGTGTACCAGAACTTGGATGACAGTGGCCCCATTTGCCAGTATCCAAAGCCAGCTCCATACACACATATGCAGAGCTGTGAGAGTGACAGAAAAGGTGGCAGGGTTGGAAGGCAGATTTGCCCACCACAGGGTCCAAGTCCTGGGCAAACTGTGGGGTTTCTATTATTATTATTAGACTCTTTTGCTAGTACTGGCCCTTCCAGCGGGAAACCAGAACTTAAGCTCCACCCCCTGTATCAGTGAGGTTTCGACCTGGGAGACACTGCTGAGTGACTCACCTTACAGGTGTGGGATCGGGTCCTTTCAAGACCTCAACAGGCCTTGGGACCTCCAGAGTCTACAGAATCTGTGCCTGGACACAAAGGACCATACCACCAGAGCCACTGCAGGCTGAACACTCAGTGTGCAACATAGAGAAGTCTGACTTGGGAGCAGTGAAACAATCCCGGGCCATTCTTCATTGCATGGCAATAGGCTGCACCAGTTCAGAGTGCTTCTGGCTATTAGATGCACATTGACCCTGAGAACCCCCTGGGAGCAGCTGGGGAGGACAACAAACGCGGTCCAACATATAAGCTGCAGGGGAGCTACAACTCCACCCAACAGCCTGAGACCTGCCAACCTGCACTGTCATCTATAGGAAGACCAGTTGGATCCCAGGAATCTACAGGAACACATCACCATCACAAACCCTCACCTGAGTCCCCAATTGGGACTAAACAGGAAGGGGTAAGCTCTCGGACACACTGCGAACCTCCACACAAGACCTCATCCAGCCAGTGGAAAGCGACAGATCACCAAGCAATAAGACTGCTACACCAAAGCGCCCCCTTTGGCTCCAAGCCCAGAAGACAACAGGAACAAACAACTAAGAAAAAACAAATGGCTAAAGGTCAGAGAAAAAAGAGAAGCAACAGAAGTCAGGTAGATATGACTCCAACAAAACACAACTATGCTAGTACATCAAGACCTGACCATCTCATGACAGCTGAAACACATGAAAACGATGACAATTCTACATTATGGAAAGTGGTAGAGTCCTTTCAAGAAGAATTTAAATCTATGAAGGAATTCAAAGAATCCACAATTTCACAAGCGAAAGCAATGGATAATACCATTAGAGAGCTCCAAGACAAAGTGGCTCAATTTGAACAGGAAAAAGACAGGGCAATGAAAGATTCCCAGACAAAGACAAGGAAATTGGAGCAGGAAATGTACAAAACGAATAAAATCATTCAAGACATGAAAATGGAAATGGAAACAATAAAGAAAACACAGTCAGCATTAAGAGTGGAAATGGAGACTCAAGGGAAGAGAACAGGAACTACAGATATGAGTATCAAAAATAGGATACAAGAGATGGAAGACAGGATCTCAGGCATGTAAGATTAGATGGAAGAAATTAGTACAACATCCAAAGGAAATGAGAAAACTAAAAAAATTCTCACCCATAACATCCAAGAAATCAAGGACTCAATGAAAAGACAGAACCTAAGAATTATAGGCATAGAGGAAAGAGAAGACTCATGACTCCAAGGTCCAGGAAATTGCTTCAAAAAATCATAGAAGAAAACTTCCCAAACCTAAAGAAAGAAATGCCAATAAAAATCCAAGAGGCTTACAGAACACCAAACAGATTAGATCAGAAAAGAAAATCCTCTCACCACATAATAATTGAAACTCCAAATGTACAGAACAAAAAAGAATATTAAAAGCTGTAAGAGAAAAAGGTCAAGTAACATATAATGGCAGACCCATCAGAATTACACCTGACTTCTACTCAGAAACTCTAAAAGCTAGAAGTGCTTGGACAGATGTCCTACAAGGCCTGAGAGAACATAGGTGCCCAGCCAGACTGCTATACCCAGCAAAACTCTCTATAAACATAGATGGAGAACACAAGATATTCCATGACAAAATCAAATTTAATCAATATCTACCCACAAACCCAGCCCTACAGAAGATCCTAGAAGGAAAATTCAAACCCAGAGAAGATAACTACACCCAAGAAAACAAAGGAAATAGAAAACTCCACAGCAACTAAACTAGAAGAAACACAGGATGACCACCTATACCAAAATAATTGGAAATAACAACCCCTGGTCACTAATATCCATCAACATCAATGGACCCAACTTGCCAATAAAAAGACACAGACATAGAGATTGGATCCGTAAACAAGACCCATCATTTTGCTGCATACAAGAAACACATCTAACTAACAAAGATAGACACTATCTCAGAGTAAAGGGCTGGGAAAAGGTTTTCCAAGCAAATGGACCCAGGAAGCAAGCTGGAGTAGCCATCCTAATATCAAACAAAATAGACTTCCATTGAAGTTAATTAAAAAAAGACAGAGAAGGGCATTACATACTCATTAAAGCAAATATTCATCAAGAGGACATCACAATATTGAACATCTATGCCCCAAATACAAAGGCACCTATATTTGTAAAAGAAACGCTTCTAAAACTTAAATCACACATCGATCCCCACACATTAGTAGTGGGAGACTTCAACACCCCACTCACAACAATGGACAGATCTTCAAGACAGACCCAAACAGAAAAATAATGAGTCTAACAGAGCTCATGAACCAAATGGACCTAACAGATATCTACAGAACGTTTCACCCAAACACAAAAGAATACACCTTCTTCTCAGCACCACAAAGAAACTTCTCCAAAATCAACCATTTAGTTGTAAACAAAGATAGCCTCAACAGATACAAGAAAATTGAAATAACCCCTTGTATCTTATCATACCACGATGGAATAAAGCTGGACTTCAGCAGCAACAGAATCAACAGAAACCCTACACACACATGGAAATTGAACAACTCTTTACTGGATGACTACTGGGTCAGGGAAGAAATGAAGGAGGAAATCAAAGACTTCTTAAAATCCAATGAAAATGAAGGCATAATATACCCAAACCTATGGGACACAATGAAAGCTGTGCTACTTGGAAAGTTCATAGCACTAAGTGCCTTCAAAAAGAAAATTGTGACAGCTCATATTAGTGAATTAACAGCTAAACTGGGTGATTTGGAAAAAAAAGAAGCAAACACTCCTAAGAGGAACAGAAGGCAGGAAATCATCAAACGTAAGGCTGAAATAAATAACATAGAAACAAAAAGAACTATACAAAGAATCAATGAAACCAAGAGTTGGTTCTTCGAGAAAATCAACAAAATAGACAGATCCTTAGCCAAATTAACTAAAAAGCAGAGGGAAAAAACCCAAATCAACAAATTCAGAAATGAAAAAGGAGAAATAACAACAGACATTGAGGAAATCCAGAGAATATTTGGGTCCTACTTTAAAAATCTATACTCCACCAAATTTGAAAACTTAAGCGAAATGGACAATTTTCTTGATAGATTCAACCTACTGAAGCTAAATCAAGATCAGGTTAACAGATTAAACAGCCCTATAACCCCTAAGGAAATAGAAACAGTCATTAAAAATCTCCCAACCAAAAAGAGCCCAGGGCCAGATCGTTTTAGCACAGAATTCTACCGGAACTTCAAAGAGGAGCTAACACCAATAGTCTTCAAACTCTTTCAACAAATAGAATCAGAAAGAACACTGCCAAACTCATTCTATGAGGCCACAGTCACCATGATTCTAAACCACACAAAGATCCAACAAAGAAAGAGAACTTCAGACCAATCTCCCTCATGAACATAGATGCAAAAATACTTAATAAAATACTAGCAAACGAATTCAAGAACATATCACAAGTATCATACACCATGATCAAGTAGGCTTCATCCCAGGAATGCAGGGATGGTTCATCATACGAAAGTCTATCAACGTGGTTCACCATATAAACAAGATGAAAGAAAAAAAAACACATGATAATCTTGCTAGATGCAGAAAAACATTTGACAAAATTCAACACCCCTTCATGCTAAAAGTTCTGGAGAGAACGGGCATACAAGGACCGTACCTAGAAATAATAAAGGCAATTTACAGCAAGTCTGTGACCAACATCAAATTAAAAGGAGAGAAACTTGAAGCATTTCCTCTAAACTCAGGGACAAGAGTAGGATGTCCACTTTCACCATATCTCTTCAATATAGTACTTGAAGTTCTTGCTAGAGCAATAAGACAACTAAAGGACATCAAGGGGATAAACATCGGAAACGAAGAAGTCAAATTATCCCTATTTGCAGATGATAGATGATATGATAGTATACATAAGCAACCCCAAAAATTCCACCAGAGAACCCTTACAGCTGATAAACACCTTCATCAAGGTGACTGGATACAAAATTAATTCAAAAAATCAGAAGCCCTTCTTTATACAACCAACAAATGGGCTGAGAAAGAAATAAGGGAAACAGCCTTCACAATAGCCACAAACAATATAAAATACCTGGGGTAACTCTAACCAAGCAAGTAAAAACCTGTACAACAAGAACTTCAAACCCTTGAAGAAAGAAATTGAAGAGGCCTTTAGAAGATGGAAAGATCTCCCATGCTCATGGATAGGTAGGATCAGCATAATAAAAATGGCCATCCTACCAAAAGCAATATATAGATTCAATACAATTCCTATCAAAATACCAATACAATTCTTTATAGACCTGGAAAAGCTATTCTCAATTTCATATGGAACAAAAAAAAAAAAAAAAAAGAAAAACCAGAATAGCTAAGTCAATCCTGTACAATAAAAAAAAAAAAACTTCTGGAGGTATCACCATCCCAGATGTCAAGCTGTACTACAGAACAATAGTAGTAAAAACAGCATGGTACTGGTATAGAAACACACCAGTATATCAATGGAATCGAATTGAAGACCCAGAAATGGACCCACACACCTATGGCCACCTAATTTTTGACAAAGAAGCCAAACCGCACAATGGAAAAAGGACATCACCTTCAACAAACGGTTCTGGTCCAACTGGATGTCCACTTGTACAAGAATGAAATTAGACTCATACTTATCACCTTCTACAAAACTTAAGTCCAAGTGAATCAAAGACCTTAACATAAGGCCTGTCACACTATATGTACTAGGAGAAAAAGTGGGAAAAACCCTCGAACTCATTGGCAAAGGTGACAACTTCCTGAACAGAACACCAACAGCTCAGGATCTAAGACTAACAATCAATATTTGGGATCTCATGAAACTGGAAAGCTTCTGTAAAGCAAAAGACACTGTCATTCAAACAAAACGGCAGCCTACAGATAGGGAGAAAATCTTCACCAACCCCATATCTGACAGAGGGCTAATATCCAAAATCTACAAAGAACTCAAGAAATTAAATGCCAAGAAACCACATAATCCAATCAAAAAATGGGGAACAGAGCTAAGCAGAGAATTCACAAAGGAGGAATCCCTAGTGGCTGAGAGACTTGAAGAAACGCTCAGCATCCTTAATCATTAGAGAAATGCAACTCAAGACGACTCTGAGATTCCATCTCCCAACTGTCAGAATGGCTAAGATCAAAACTCAAATGACAGCACATGCCGGTGAGGGTGTGGAGAAAGGGGAACACTCCTCCATTGCTGGTGGGAGTGCAGGCTTGTGCAACCACCTTGGAGGTCTCTATGGCGATATCTTAGAAAACTTGGAATAGCTTTGCCTCAGGACCCGGCCATACCACTTCTGGGTATACATCCAAATGAATCCTCACGGAATCATAGGGAAGTATCCTCACCTATGTTCATAGCAGCCTTATTTGTAATAGCTAGAAACTGAAAACAACCCAGATGTCCCTCAAGTGAAGAATTGATTAAGAAACTGTGGTACATCTACACAATGGAACATTACTCAGCCATCAGAAATAATGAAATCATGCAATTTGCAGCCAAATGGATGGAACTAGAGAAGCTCATCCTGAGTGAGCTAACCCAGACTCAGAAGGATGCACATGGCATCTATTCACTTATAGTAGGATTTTAGCTATATAGTACAGGATATCTATACTACAACCAACGCACCAAAGGGAACATGGACATAGACTTTTTATTTTTTATTTTTTTTAATTTTTATTTGTTTGTTTGTTTTTTAGTTTTCTCTCCCTGGCAATGAGACACTTTTCACTGGTGGCACTGCCTTGTAGGCTTCCAGTGTATGAGGAGGCTCTTGGCCCTCATATGACTTCTGAAGTGGGGTGGGGGACTGTTATGTAGGGACACTCCACTCCAGAGGAGTGGGATGGAAGTTTTAGGGGGTAAAGGGTGGAGAGTGAGGACGCGATGGGGGAAAGAGGACAATATGATGGAGATGTAACCTGAAACAACAAATAAATAAATTTGTTTAAAAAAAATTGTAGGGCTCCAAATCCAAGTACACAGCCAAAGAATGCTCAGATTCCAGATTTGAGCTCTCTGCTCTCCCTTTAATCTGGACCTCTTTGTGCTGGGTTCACAAAATTAAATAGGCAATCTTAGACATTTTGGTAGTAACTTCCTTGTTTTAAAAGTATGTGTTGAATGTGTGCATGTCTATTTGTGAGTGTGCATTGCTGGTCATGCCTGTTCGGAGTGTGTATGTATGCATGTGTGATGGTGTATTACTTGCCATGCCTGTAAATATAATTCAGATTGTGTATGTATACCTAAGTGGCTGGGTGTGTATGCATGAGAAGCTAGAGCTGCATCTATGTGTGGAGAAGAGACAATACTGAGACCATCTAGTAAGTACCTGGGCCTCCTTTCCACTTTCACTTTTCTGACTCTTTCCTTGAATTGAGTTAAAGTAAGAAATGTTCAAACTTCAAATTTAAGGTAGAGTTGGGACCTATTCAAGCAGCCAAATCAATCATATGATGAGGTATAAATGTACTTCCTCAATAAGTCTACCTCCATCATAGTCCTTGTCCACAGCCATCTCAGACACCTTTGGTTCTTAGAATACAGTTGTTGCCATCCAACGTTCTGGACACATCCTTTCACAGCATGCTTGTCTGTGGCCACAACCAATCCTCGTCTGTGTCAGGCTCACACAGTGAGTAGGGCAAAGGAATGAATTTTAAAAATATATGTATATAACCTTCTCTCCAATTCTGTGAACTCTTATCCCCACCCCATTGTCTACCCCTTATTTCTATTCCCAGTTAATCTTTTGGCACTTTTCAGCACCAAGCCAAATGCTCAGCACTCCCAATTTATCTCATGGGCCATTTTTTTTTCCTAGACCCAAGGCACTATCATTACTCTTTCTTAGGACTATGTTCACTTCTCTGGATCTTCTACCTAGGACACAGCAGAGATGGGTGGAGGAAGATTAAGGAGTTAATGGAAACCAATTGTCCCTGCTCCCTGGCTCTGTAGAACTGGAAAGAAATAGGGAATCAGTCCAGTTAAATAAGACTCCCTCCACTGTGTCAAAATTGCTCACAAGAGTCCTGATGTTTCTACAAAAAACTTCAAACAGGGAATACACATGGTTTTTGATATATGTCCTTTTACACCAAGTTTGATAAACACAGGTATACATTCACATTCCACAAATGTACACAAAATGCATTCACTGTGTTAATATAAGTACACAACTGACACTCTCACAGAGATGCATACACATAAACTATTCATCCACGCAGTGCACATAAGCATTTATATATACTAACATAGATTGACACTAATGTAGTGTTTTTCAGCTTATCAAACAGTTGTATGTCACACAGACCTACTGGGACACATACGCACTCATCCCCAGGGATATGCAGAAACCTATAAACACAGAAGTACAGTTAAGGAGGTGGGCTGGCAGAGGGTTTTAAATGAAGGATAGGCTGCCTACAGAGGAAGGGGGAACATAGGTTGGATGCTTGGAAACACCCCCTCATGACCCCCATCAATGAGCTGGTGCTTCCTGGCAAGGTGGTAGGCAGGCTCACCCTACTCTTATCAGGATCCCTGCTGAGTGGGCAGGGCCATAGTCTCTATCTGCTCACTTCCTGTTCAGTGGTTTGTCAGTAGCCTCTTCCTACAGAGATGCTCCAGGTGCTGTCCAGTGACCTTGGCAGCCCAACAGGTCGATTCAGTAGGCATGCTCCTCTGAGAAAATGGAAGGGGCAGTAGGGGAGTGCATCAGTTGAGAGTTAGGCAAATAAGGAGAAAGAACAAGCATCCTTAAGCATGGTGGAAAAGCTCCACATTTTCCTTGGAACACTAGGGACAAGGTGCTCTGTCTTCCCTGGCTCACAGGGCTCCTGTGAGGATCCAACAATGTGATGAGTCAGGGAGCTCACTGGCACTTAATATGCGCTAGACAAATAGGATTAGTAAATAGATTCACAGTAGTTCTCCATATGCTATTCTAGTTTGATGGTGAAATAGCAAGTCTGAACGTTCTCAACTAGTACTTACTCACCAAGCACATCTACTGTAGCTAGTAATCAATTCATCAATTGACAGAAAGCTAATTCTTAACTGAACAGATGTACCAAGTCCCTACTGTCAGACAATGTGAAGGAGAAATATAGGAAAGAGAAGTTCAAATAGCTTTAAAGGGAATAGTTGAATAAGTATAAACTCCAGTCTGACAGCACTACCCTGTCATATATATCCCTGCTGGATACATGCTTTCTCACTTACCCTGCTATATCTCTTCCACAGTCCCTCCAATCCACCTGCCTTTCCCACTCCTGCACCATAACTCCATGCTCAAAGTACAAGCCACTTACAAATGATTCCCAATTTCCCTTTGTCAGAATATTCTAGCCATGCCTACTCTCTCCTCTGTATACCCCAGGCCAGCTTGGCATGGATTCTTCTCTTCAGCAGGTGGACAATGTTCATGGCACTCAGGAGGCAGCAAAAAGTGATGTAAAAGCAATTTCAAAACCTTGAGGGGTCTAACAAGAAAGGTCCCAAGTATGTTCTCTGGCTACATGTTTTCTCCATGTCTCCCCACCTCATAATAAAGAGAAGTGCCCAGGTGGATTTGATTGCTCAAAAAAAAAAAAAACCAATAAAACAAAAAAACCAAAAACCTATCAAATAAAATGAAAAAGAGAAGAGGGGAACACAAAACTGAAGGAACTATGAAGGAAACACATTATAGTCTCTGCTGCTGTGGGGTTTGGGAAACTAATAGATGTGGTACAACCAGTAAACCACATTAAATAACCCAAAGGAAAGAGGGAAGAGGAAATGGGACCACCTATCAACCTTAGGGACTCAGTCAGGGTTAAAGAGCTGGAAAGAGAACCCTTCATTGAAGGAGCACCCAGGGGTTGGGGAGATACTCTCCTCAGACTCTGAGCTACTGTCCTTCTCTTGTTCAAAGGCCATGAGCTCCTCATCGGTAAGGCTCCAGATACTGTCAGCATCCCCCTTGCGTTGTTCATCAATGCCAAGCCAGCTGCTCTTGATACTGATGTCATCCTGAAAGCTCTCAATCTGAACAAGGTCCCAACTTGCTTCTTACACACACCTCCATTCAATGTGGAGCATGAGCCTTCCACTGGGGTTGCTTCCATGGCAACGGCTCTCATCAGAGCTTAGGCTCTCTTCAGAGTCTTCATCACCACGTGCCTCAGAACAGCTGTGGATTTTGATGGGGATAATACTGTCATTAGTAAGGAAGCCATGAAAGTGAATGATACAGTCATTCAGAGTTTGCTGAGAGGTGGAGGGCAGATCACCCAGGCTTTCTCCAGTGGCCAATTTGAGTTGAGGTTGTGTTGAGGTGGAATAGAGTGAGCTTAGGTTTTCTGAGGTGGCTAGCTGGACTTGCCCTGAGATGCACACCAAGGACCTGAGACTTTCTGGGCTTGCCAGCTGAGCCTCCATGGGGCTGTCAGGAAGGGAACAATCTCTGTCTTCCACATAAATCAGGCCATCCTTGGAGGAGATAATGGATAAGCTGATTGGTTTCATATCACCTAGTGAGGGTGAATGGGGGAAGAGAAACAGGAAGGAACTTTCCTGTTTAGTGCTTGCAATGCTACTGCTGATGTCTTTGATAGACAGAGCCATCGCCTGTTAGGCTCTCTAGGGTGCTTAGAGGGCTTGAGAAACAGAATCAGGGGGTTGGTTGAGCATGCAGAGAAGCCAGCAAGTGTGTCCCTGGGGAGCAGTTGTGACCTCAGGAGTGCCATGTGTTATATGTAGGTTGCCCAGGTAGCATGACGCTGAGCTTTCTGCAAAGTGCTGTATTGCTGGGCATTCATATATACCTCAAAGCAAAAGTCTCAGTATGTTCTAAGATGTCTGAAGTGCCAGCGAAGGAAAAGTATGAAGACCAGTTTCTCTGGAATCTGTCTTCCTTCCAGTCTCCCCATGTCTCACCTTCCCTTCTAGCTTTATCATTTGTCTGGAAGCCCATAAAATGGAGCAAATTTGAATCAAAGATATAGAGAAATCAAGTTCTGACTTTTCTTGCCTTGTGATATCAAATGATGACTATCTATAGATGACTGTTGGCATGCCTGTCATATACAAGTAAAGTGTGATGATTAAAGCAACTGTGAAATATGAAGGGGTCACGTGCTAAGCCTAGGCTGAGGAGGTGCTCAAGGAAAACTGGCTATCAGTCAAAATGTCACACCTGCACATTTCCCACCACCACTTCTTGGTAGCGGTATCAGACAACAACTCTCCTGGGTTTCTTGCATCGCCTGCGATTATGCCAAGTTCCTTCGTTGAAGAAATGGTAGTTGATGTAGACATACTCCAGCAGGGACAGGAATATGAAGAACAGGCACACAAGGATGTAGATGTCAATGGCTTTGACATACAGGAAATATGGGGGAGTTTATCCCGCATATGTGAGTCAATGGTGGTCAGGACAAGGGTCGAAGTTATGCCTAAGAACAATATAATACAGGTTTAGTCTCCCTTGATAGATGCAGTTTTAGCAAGCCATTGGGTCTATACTCCAAAGGAGATGAGCGGAGGCCACCTTTGGAGTGAAGGCTTTGCCCTTGTCTTCTCCTTCTTCTGTCTCCCAATGCTTTATTGGGTTGATTGCTCTGGATCAAGCTCAAATTCCTAGCTGTGATTCAAGTAAATTACATCTCCAGTTATATCAAATCTTCTTTTAGTATCTGAAGAAGTTTCCTGAACCCTAAAATATCACACACACACAGCTATAGTTCTGCTATTCAAGGAAAAGATAGAGCAATCTTCCATACAGAAGACAAAAACAAGCCAAGGAGCCTAATAGCCTAGGCTGTTCCTTGCCTCCCCCAAACTTACACCTGGAGTTCAAGGTCTTCCTAGTTCTGCCTTTACTTGTTTCCTAAGCAAAATGACCCAAGTTTCTTCCTGGGATGGAGATAGAGAGAACTTACCGATAGTCACCCTGGCTGCAGAAGAATCATAGTTCATCCAAAATGATATCCAGGACAGAATGGTGGTGAGGACTGTGGGCCAATATACCTGCACAGGGTAACTGCGGACTTCCCTCTGAACCTGGCACTTCACTATCAAGCACATGTAGGAGCCTATAAGAACACATAGGTTTCAAGTCTATGTGGCACAAGAAGTCACCTCTAATCCACCCTTCTGCATCACTCATTCCACATGAGATATTTTCAGGCTGAAAAGAGATGGAGGATGAGGGGCCAGCCCTTTGAGTAGCAGAAATCATTTCCAGCTGGAGAGCACTGCCAACCTGCCTAAGCCTTCCACACGTATTCTCCCTTTTGAGGGGTGAGCCATTAGCCACTAGGGCTTTATCAAAAGGGAGGGGAGGAGTGAGAGATGATTCAATTAGTGGCAAGCCTATCTCTTGGCAAGAAAAAACCCCTTGCTTCAACTGTAGACAGAATGCTGTCAAAAAAGGACAAAACTTGGAAGCAGGTAAGTCGACAGCCTAGCTCTGCCAAGACAGGGTAGGCAAGTCCTTCATAATTCCTGCTCTACAATCAATGTCTGTTAGAGAAACGGGGCCAAATGACTAAAGATCGATGCTGTAATGTATGGAGAGAAAATGGGAACTGTCCAGGAAGCCACTGGTATGGCATTTCTTAGTTTTGGAAGCTGCGGGACCTGCACTTCCTACATAATCATATATGTTTATCCCTCTCAGCTCTCGGAGGTGGTTGAAGAACAGATAGCTAGAGTCTCATAGTTAAATTTTGAGTTGTTTAGGAAACAAGAGGGTGTTCTGGATCTAAGAAGATGTTTTCAAAATTGTGATGCAAGTTAGTATGAAAACTGAGTTAGATACAGAACTTTAAACTCAAGGAGATGGTTAGATAGTAGGATGTTAAAGTCAGGTACCAAATACATATGGACTGGACATTGGGAATGTATGCTAAGCCATATAACTCTCATAATCGTGGCCTATTTATTTCTGTTGTTTTGTATTGTATCTATTGTTATAAGAGAAAGAACCATTTGTTGGACTGAAAGGGGGAGCTGTTGGGGGGAGAAAGATATAAGTTAAACTTTATAAAAAGGGAAGAGGATGGGGGGTTGAGGGTGGAAGGGTGGGACTGGAGGGGGGAGTAGGGAGGGGATTGTGATTGAGATGTAACTTGAAGAAATAAAAAAAAGGGAGGGGAGGATGAGAAAGGTGTGGGAAAGGAGGGAGCCAACTGTAAGGATCAAAGGCAGATGCCCTTAACAGTTTGTAGTGGTGTAAAGGGGAGAAGAAACAGGAGAGAAAGAAAGGGTCTGGCCCACCTGTGTAGAAATACACCTCCTTGCTGGCGATTGTCCTCCCCAGGTGGGTAAACTGAGAGATATGCAGTTCATCAGTAGTGTGGATGGCATCGTCATCTTCCCAGGATAACTCAATGTCTGCAGCAGTGTAGCCAACTGGGAGGTGAGACAATGTTAACCTAGGCAGATTTTACTCCACAGAAGCCTGTGGAGATCAAAGCCTGGTTAGCCCTTGGAACCTGGGAGGCTTCTCTGTAGCTTTCTGAGTGTGACTATGATGGAATTTAAAGACTTGCCAAGAGAGGACTTCCACTTTGGAGTTTCTAGGTGGGAAGGAATGCGTAGCAAAAAGATGCTATGAGTACATGTACATTCTCCATGGAATTACGTATACTATAAAGGGCACCTGCTCCCAGATGCCAGGGATATACAGTCATCTCTGTTAGCTGATTATGTAGCCATCATCCATCTATCATTGTTCTACAGTGAGCATGTTTGTGGAGAGAGATGGGAGTGCACAGCAGAGGAGCTGTGCTGTTCCTCAGTGTCAACCCTACTAGTGTTGACAAGTTCTCTCTGTCGCGTCCCCCCTTGTCCAGCAAGGATGACACAACTCACAAAAGCTCTTCTCCAGCAGTTTATTCAGGTCCCTTGAAAACAGTGTTCTGAATTCCGAATTCCGAATGCCCGGGCAGACCCAACCCACAGGCTAAATACTAAAATGAACAGCCAGTCAAGTAAAGCCAAGTGGTGCTATCTTAGAGGCCTACGTATGCGGAAGCAAGCCAGATCAGCGGTCTTTGCCAAATATGAACTTATTATCATAGAGAGCGCTCACCGTCGGGCTGGTGGAAGGCGGAAACCAGCGCCATCTTTAGGGCGCGGCACTTCGCAGCTCTCTATACTCTCTACTTGTCAAGCCCCACGCATGGATGAAGGGTCCACAGAAGAAACACGTACAGCTCTCCATCTCCAGCTTGCAGGCTTGTTTGTCCATAGGGAATTTTTGCAGATCCAGGGAACAGGCTGCTGTTATGGTAAGTCTGCCAAGGGGGAAAAAAAGAAGGGAAAGTAATTCAAGGTTATTCCTAAGGATTCTTCAGAATGGGGAGGCAAAAGTTAGGTGGAGGATTGTCCCATGTGTATAGGGGAGGGAGAGAAAGAGAGAGAAAACTGGAACTTTGACAAAGAATCTACAAGATTTGGCAGAGCTGAAACAAAGTGCAGATATATGTCATGGCAGGAAAACCACAGAGTATCAGAAAGGGGAGAGCCCTTGAGGAAACAATACAGAGACAGAAACACTTGTGCTTGTTAAGGTATCAACAAGGCTGTTAAGAGAACACTGTGTGCTACATGTAATGTGCTGAGGCTGAACAGCCACTGGGGAAAGCAGGTATGTGGTGTGCAAGTGTGGATGTGGGCAGTGACCACGTCTGTTTCCCTGTCAGTGGTAAGGACCTAGAGGGGACTGAGAGCTACAAAGACATCAGTGGACACAAAATGCCTATCCATGGAGGGCCCAGACAGTGCTGACAGTAGATACAAGCAGAAGAAGCTCTAAGTTGCTGTGCTGTGTAACCAGAGGAATCTGAGCAAATGGCCTTGGAGGAGCCAGGGAGGTTACTTGTGTTTGATAACAACATAATGACAAAAGCCTCTCTAATGACTCATTTCTGCCCCATCTCTTTTTCTTCCCTTCCCATCCCATCTGCTAACCTAGCCTAGGCCCTGGCAATCCTTGGAGGAATTTCATTTTGTGGACTTGGTAGTGTGTATATGTGTATGTACCTCTTTCCTCCTTAAAAAAGTTAAATTTCCCAAGTATTATTCATCAGAAAATAAATGTCTTCTTTACTTTAAACAAGAGTTCATTCCTTTACTTTAAACAAGAGTGATTATTAATCAGTTTCATGTAAGCATTGATATTCCATGACCCCATGGAAATGTGGATGGGGAAAGAATAAGTGAAGGAATGGAGAAAGAGCGCACCAGAGTAAGAGAAACCCAGTGGTTAGACCTATATACCAACCTACCAGACAAACCAGCTTTCCTTAGTAACAATCTGTTTGAGCTGAAACTGTGAAGTCAGCTATGGTGACTGCTCTGCTTCAACTGGATCAGTTGAAGACTACCAGTGTGTATATGTTCTGTGTGTAAAGAGAGCACGAGTGAAGGAGGAGCTCCATCTCTCCACTTCCTTACATTTGCACCATGAAGGGTGTCAGGAGAAGGGGAAGCTAGTGTTGTAAGAGGGCTAGGGTGGGGCAGAAGTTTTTTACAGCACCTAAACTGGGACCTCATGCTTTTTCAAAGTGAGTATTCAGCCATGGGAATTTTGAGGATTTCTTGCAGAGGGGAAATTTGCATCAGGAATTGGAAAGTGTGTGAAAGCATGCAAGGCTTCAACTCATGGAAAAAGAGAAAGGGCCACTGTAGACAGGAGTAGCCGAAGCCAAGGTGTGGGGATAGGAGAGCCTAGGATGCCTCTGGCAAACTCTGAAAGTGTACATGCATGCAAGGCAGGTCTGGCAAGAAGGGATCTCTTTGTACATCCCTTCAAATGTATTAAATTTGTGGGATACACAGTAGGAAGAATGAAGTTTGCAGGGACGGCCCAACATTCTTTTGTGGACTCACCGGATGCCGTATCGCACTGTCCCATCTGGGTGAAGTTGAAATACATGATTCTCCACAGTTACATCATGTACAAAGGTGTCTTTGCTATTCACAAAGTAGCAGTCAGGGACCCAGAGTTTTTCATGCATCTGGTAGTCCAGACTCAGGTTCAGGTTGGTCTCATAGTAAGCTAAGAGTGTGTCCTTCCAGGTCTGATGCAAAAACATTGTGATTGTATAATACTACAGAGAGATAGGTAAATGACAGTTGTCAGATTGTCCAACTCTCTGTCTTCTGTATACACAGATTATATGTGCATACATACTACTATATGAAACACATAATACAGATGGATGCATAAAACATGTTTAAGAAGGAACTGCAAAAAATTAAACTTCTGCAATTAATACCCAGGTGAAGAAACAGCATGCGACCAATAACTTTCATGTTCTAATGTGTCCCCTTCAGAGCACATTTTCCACAACCATCAGGAAACACTATTCAAGATTTCGTGATACTATTTCCTTTGCTTCAGGTTAGAAGTTCATTGCTTCCATGTGTATGTTTAGAAAACACAATGCTTAGTTGGGCTTCTTTTTGGAATATTGTCCAATCAGAACCAAAATGTATGTCTGTAACCTGTTTGTGCCCCACCCTCCACTCAGCATTGTATTTGTGAGGCCCATTCAACTTGCTGCATGTAACTACAATTCGCTCTCCTGTATTCCTGGAGAATATTTCCATAGATAAACACACAATGTATATAACCATGTAAAAAAAAAGTACCATATATGCCCAAAACAGCAAAGTGAAAGTGGCCATTTGCATCCCTGTGAAAACTGAAAACAGGTAAGGGTCAGCAGCACTTCCACCTTACCAACATCAGCAATACCATCTGACTCCTGTTTTGGGCAATGTGTGTCTTATGAAATAAATCTTTACCTATCCTGCAGTACAAGATAGTGTGTTATTAAAATCTTCTAAAAGCTTCACAGATTTTTTTTTTGAGTTGACAATATACATGTATCCGAATTTTTTGGATATGGTGTGATGTGGGCTTTCAATTGATTTTTTTCCTATTACAGAGGGCTGTCACTCCAAACCTACCCATACTCCCTTTCATGTGAGTGCTGTCACAGGTCAGAACAATTAGAGTTGGTTTATGACTATACTTCTTGTCCCTTGTCTCCACACCATGATTGGAACCTACTGACTTACCATATTTATTTCTGAGATCTGTTCAATACTGGAGACATAGATAGATACCGACACAGGCACAGGGGCACCTACAATACAGGAAGATACAATCATATGAACATTTGGATAAAGATTAAGAGTATGTTCTTAGGACCCAGCTGTCTAGACTAAAACTAGTTTTGAGGTTTGCTGGTTGTGTGATCTTGAGTAAGTCACCTAACAATCTCTGTAAGGCTGAGCTTCCTCATGGATCAAATGGGGAGAATGCTCTTAAAGTTAATGAAGATTAAGTGCTTAGAGCAAGGCCTTGCTCATGCTGTGCTGAAAGGGAGGTCTAAGGGAAACACAAAAGGAAAGTTTGAAATGAAGCACCCGGTATTAAATGTTTTCTGATAAAGAAATGAAACTCAACAAGCCCACGAATGAGCTGAGATTCATGGTTCTGTATGTGTGAATGTGAGCATATCCATGTTTGCTAGTGACGTTGGGAATGTGTTTATATTCAGGTGAATGTGTCTGTATGTGTGTGATCATGTCTCTGTATGGGTGAGTGAGTGGGGATTTTTGTGTGATCCACTGTGTTGTGTGGGAGACAACATACAAGAGAGTTCAAGTGAAATATGAGGATGTGGATCACAGGGCAGCAAATATGTGACTGGGAGAGTTATGTGAATGACTGTGTAAGCATGTTCGTTTCAGTATGTTTTGTGGAAGTAGGTGTGGAAGCATACATAAGCACGTAAATGGGGTGTACAAAAGTGAATGTATGGTGTGAGTACAGTTGTATGGGAATGGATGTGTGATCCTGTATGCTCATATGTGGGTATCTGTGAGCTTGCCTATGTGTATGAATGTATTTCCATGTATGTGTGAATGGATTTACATGGCAGTGAGTGTATGTGAGCATATTTGTATGAGTTAATATGGGTTTTATTTTGTGTGACTGTGGTCATGTGTGATGTTGTAAGCATGTGTGTGTGTGTATAAGGATGTTAATGTGTGTTAGGGCATGTGGGCATGTTTGAGTGCATCAACAGCTACCATGTTCATCTGTGATGGATGTGTCAATATTTGTTCATATGTGGGAGTGAATCAGTGAGTGTGTTAGTGTAATAAAACAAAACTGTGAGTGAATGTGCGTGGTTCTGATTATGACAATATATAACATGACAGAAATTATAGATATATTTACATATATGAGCATGTTTGTGTATTAATGTGCTATGAGTATTAAAGTGTGAGTGGATTTTTAAGTATGCATATGTGCACAGTCATGTTTACACATACATGTGATCACATAAATGAGTGCTGATGGCTTGTCAATGTGTCAGAACATTTATGTATATAAATATGAGCGTGATGACGTATTTTCTCTTATTTAAGAATGATTTGTGTGTTTAAATGTGGATATACATGGTAATGTGTGAGCATATTTGTGTTGAGTGAATGTGCGATCAGGTGTGTTCATATTTAGGTCTGTTTGTGAACTTGTTTCTGTGAATGGGTATATATTTCTGTATGTATGAATGTGTTTTCATGGCAATGAACATGTAAGTATGTTCATACGTACGAGTGTGTTCATGTAAATGTCTGATTGTGTGAGCTAACGTGTATATTCCTGTGTGTAAATAAATTTTTGTGATTATTTTTGTACGTTTGTGTATGATGAAGTATTTTGTTAATATGTGTGTGTGTGGCCATTTTATATGACTGTTAGTGTATGAGTTCAAGTCATGTGTGTGATGTGTGTGTGTATGTGTGTGTTAATGTGTGAATTTAGATGAGTATATAATCATGCTTTTGTTTATGTGAATTCATGAGTGTGTTCATATGAGCGAAAACTAGGTGATGATGATTTGATAATGTGCAAGTGTGACTGAGTGTGTAATTGTGTGTCAATGTTCTGTCTCCTACTGCTTTTCCCCTAGGCCTGGGTATTTGCAATGTTCAAATGCAACACTCAAATATGAGCATAGTTGTGAAAATAGTAAGCTGTAAGGTACTATGGAAAAATACATTTTATCACTCTCTCATCAGCGTACAGCAAAGTGTATTACATCACGCAGCTGCTAGGGAAATATGTGTACACCTCCTGCTTGCAATCCAGCCTGCTGGTTTCACTGCAGGCTGACTGCCTAGAAGCTCAGCTAAAGAGAGAAAAATGTGTTATGTCAAACCCAGCACTTCAAAGAGCAAAGTGCTCTGGGGAATAAGTGTATGAATGGCAGTTGAGAAGTAAATTGGGTTCTCTTGGGGTACAGCCCAGACCCCAGCACTTGGGGCTATTGTGAAAAGTCCCAGGAAAATGCTATGTAGTGACAGAGGTTCCTAGAAACACTTTCTTTTTCTCCAAGACTTCATTGCAAGGCCCTTCCTCCAAGGCCAGGCTTCTCTAGACCATGGTAGTGATGCCCTTTCTCATGTGGAGTACTGCGGAGCTTCAGGGCCAGGGCAGAAGACTGCCTAAGGGCTCTTAGCTAAAGGGGAAGTAGGTACTGAAATGCAGAGCATATTGTCTTTGCCAAACAATGATATGGCACAGGGACACAACCAGAGACAGAAAGGAGATATTATTATTTTTCTACCTAAAAAGGGTCACCTTACAAACTAGCTTCATACCTTCCTTCCTTTACTGTACAATGTTGGATGTCTGTGTCGTGTTCCTGTGTGTGAGAAAGGGAGTCAAGAACATCCTTTTTTTCTTTTTCTGTGAACTTTTTCTCTTTTTTTAAACATTTATTTATTACTTCAAGTTATGTCTCTATTACTGCCCCCTCCCTCCACCCCCTCCAGTCCCACCCCCCCACCCTCTACCCTCTCTCTCACCCATCCCATCCCTCTGGTATGGGGTGACTCCATGTATCAGCCCCCCTCAGTTCGTTAGTCACATGAGGTCTAAGAGCTTCCTCTTGCACAGTCAAGAACATTCTTATGTGTGAAGATTAAGCCCTATAACTGTATTCCATCTTAGATACAGAGGGGGCTCTGTGTATTGGGAGACTGGCTATAAAAGGAGTCCTGGGTTCCCCAAACCCTGAGTGGTCTAGCCTATATGTCTTATCAATGGGATGCCCACTATATTTCTCCCATGTAACAACCTTACAGCCTTTGGTCTAAATGGCAAGTGGTCCTAAGTTCTCTTTCCCCCTCCCTCTACTGCCTCTTTTTGTTTGGCAAAATCAATTCAGGGCCCATATCTTATCAGATGCTCCAGCCTGGCATGATCATAATACTTGGTGTAGCATGGAAGTTGGAGGCAAGGGGGTTCAGGCCTACTGTGGACCAACCATACTCACCAATACCCAGAGATGAATTCTTGCCTCTCTTCCCTTATTTTAGACCTGAAGAAGACACATAATGCTCTATGCTAGATGCACTGAATTTTGTGGGAGCTGAAGGCTTGGAAAAGCAGGGCATTACAGAATGATCCCAGGGCTAGGTGGTTAGGGAACAGAGGCAGAGAAGGCCATGGCCTCAATTCTGAACTCCCAGAATTACTTAAGGGTGACAATACCTTTGGAAGGGAGTAAGGAGAAGAAGGTGGTCTCTGGCATACAAAGGCAGATACATAGATGTGAGATACATTCCAGGAAGAGGGCAGAAGGCCTGAGGTTGGGAGTCTAGGGGTGCACCATTGCAGGGCTTGGTAGACTCATGAAAGTAGGGTTGGGGGGCAGAGATGTAGAGCCTGGTTATCTTACAGGACGAAGCTGGCCCTATTCCATCTAAAAGAAAAGCCTCTGGTGTCTAGATTTGGCTTACCTCCAAAAATTGGTCTCAGCCAGACATCATATGTTGACAGCACCCTGTCCAAAATCTTTTGAACCACCACTTCATTTGCACAATTTTTGCTGAAACAGAGAAGCCATGAGTAAATGCTGGTTGATTTGTGGCCCACTTGCCAGTGACTGGTTTGCCAGGGCCATCACTGTTTCTGTACATATACAAACATGTCCAGTCATATATGTCTTTGCTCTCTCTCTCCCTTCCTCCCCTCCCAGCCCACAGTGAGTCAGCCAGAAGCACAGCCATGACACAGAATCTTTTCCCCCTTCCCCTCCCCCTTCACAGCTTTAATCAAGAGGGTAGGGCCCAAGGACTGGATCCCTGCTACCAGGTAGAAATAGTGGGCAGGGGAGGGAAGGTGGACATTGTTTTAGTTCTCTGAGAAACTGCACCTTCAGGTACCTCTGGATGCTGATGGTTGACAATCTTCTTTCCAGGGGTACCTCCCACTGTCAAGTGTCCTCCCTGTGGTGAGCTCATGTTTTCAAGCTCAGAGACACATTTCCTCTACCTGGTCTGTTTGTTTTCCCCCTCACATTTATGTCAACCTTGTATTTGAGAGTTGGTATGTGACATATGATGAAGAAAGAGAGAGCTGGGGGAGGGAGAGAGAGAGCATCTTGCTCATGTAGCAGAGATGTATGACTCTCATTGAACTATACCATTTCAGATTCCTGGGGTTTAGAGCTGTCTTCGAAAACATCCATCCTGGGAATAGGCATCTTACTCACTAAGCATGTGCTTTCAGCCTGGAGGTGTCTTAGGCGAGCACATGTAAGTGAAGCCAGCTCAGATGCATGGAGCAAGCCTTTCCAGAGGTCTCTGAGATGCTCACTGAATGAGTTGTGTCTTTCATTCCCCAAAGGGCTTTTAAAAGATGACAGGCCCCAGGCATCACTATCATTGTGACTCTTTGGATCTTTGACGCATTGCCTCTGCAATCTCTGTCTCTCCATGTGTCTCTCTCTCTGTCTTTCCATCTCTCTCTGACTCCCCCCACCCCCTGTGTGTTCACTGGTGCAGTCTGGTATGTTGGGTTGAGAGCACTGCAGGGCTGCCTGTTGGAACCTGGCCCAGCTTAGCCCTTCCTCCTTTCTGAATACATGTTTATTTCTAGTTCGCCACTTAAAATTATTCCTCATTTCCCCCAATCATAAAATTTAATTTTGTGACATTTCAAAGTGGAAGAATGAATAATTTCTAAATTCAAGATATACATTCCTGCCTGTTTCTGTCCACAGATTTCCCATGTGCCAGTGTTCCAGATCTGTAGCCACCACAAATACACATGTGTGTGTGTGTGTGTGTGTGTGTGTGTGTGATCTACATGTCAAGGTGATGATTTATCCCCCTTCAGATACTTTCAGACCTAAACAAACTTTAAATCAAACACAGAAAAACACTGAAATCTTCAAATGTTTTCACAGGAGTAAGCACAAAAGCTTACCCTCTTAAGCCAGAAGGTTATGCCATTTAGTTACTGATCACATTGTTAATCATTTCAATCTGCTGTATTTGAAAGACCCCCCAACTCCCCCCACACATGAAGATTGCCTCAGCAAATGGACTAAAATTTTTACTCAAACAGGTGTTTTTACTCTCTGTTTTACAAATTGCCCATATATACTCGCGTCCCACAGTGTCAGAAAACATGACTGGGAAAAGCTGCCTTGGGACCTCCTCACTCCCTGAGGATGATCTGGAAGACTCTGGCATGAGGGTGTTTCAGGCCTCAAGGCTTGGGCTAACAGTAGGCACAGTGCGGCACAGCAGTAACAGGTGGGTTGAAGCTAAGTGTATCATTTCTCGGCTGGCTGTCCCCTTGCCCTCTTTATCCCCTAGGCAATCCCGGGTCCGAGTCCCCTGCCCCCAATCCGCTCTGTCCATGAGGCGGAGACCTTCTTTTTGCCCCTGTCCCTTCAGTGCTCAGCTAGGCTGGGCCGTTTACCAGTTGAAGAGATCCAGGATGACTTCAGTGTTGCTGGAGGAGAGCTAGAAGTGGAATTTTGGGGTGGGACTGGGGCCCTTGCTCTCTGCAAGCCAAGTGCTGATGAGCAGCAGGAGCGCAGCAGCTCGCAGCATGCCTCCGATGCCCATGACTGCTGTGCTCTTGAGGACCCTAGCGGGCAGCTGGAAAAGGGGATGGAGTTGGGGAGGGAGCGAGTCAGTACCGGGCAAAGGAGGCGGGATCGCTAGCCCTTCCGCAGAATCGCGACCCTAAGGAGAGACCTGAAGGGAGCACGGAGTAAGGGCTCGGTCTGAAGTCCAGAACCTGAAAGAACAGCCGCTCCGCAGCTGCTCTCCCCGACGCAGTGGTCGACAAGGAGCGCCAAGTGGCGGCTAGGTGCGCTCTGTCTGCTACCGCTCTGGGCAGAGACTGGGTACCAAGTGGGGCGGGGCGCTCAACTGGCCCCGCCCACTCCGACAGCTGCAGCACCAGTGGAGCCAATCCCGCAGGTGCCAGGAGCCACACAAAAAGGCGGCACTTGGGCCTCTGCCCCGCAGTCTGCGCGCTGCAGGCCCCGCCCCTTCAGGCCTATGATGTCCTACCTGGACCAGCACCAGCCACTAGGGTGGGAGCCAGCAATGGAAGAAGGAGAGGCTTACTCCTGACCCTGGGCCTCAGCAGACGCCGGGGACATCTGGCTCTCGGCCTCTTCTTTACAGAAGGGAATGATGTATTTCTTTAGAAGACTTTGTATCCAACAGTTTGTATTGTGTAGTGCAAGGAGCATGGACATTTGACTGTCATGGCTGGGTGTACATTCTGAAACACTTGCAGACCTTAGAGGAATCAATAGGATGTTCGCAGACCACTGATACTCCAGTAATTCAATGTACTTAATCCAATGTGCTTCCTTTTTGAGTGGGCTGATGGGATCGCTTACCAAGGGGTCTTATGACAAGGCTATGACCACAGAGGATGGCAATTGTCTTCTTGGAGCCAAATTTCCCAGAGGGTTCTTCTCAACTTTGGGCTCTTCTCAACTTCGGGTTCTTAGGAAAAACAAATTCAGGGAGTGTAAAAAGAAATATGGCTAATTAAACTATTTAACCAGTATTTACGTTATTGTTAATTGGTTTGGCAGCCAATCCTTAACCAGCCATTATAAATGAGCACACAGAGACCACGTGGATTTAACAAGCCTTGGCCTGAATTGTGCAATCCTGGCCCATCTAAGCTAGCTCTTAATTCTATTACCCAAATATAGCCCCATATATACATATGTCCCCTTGGACAGCCATTCTCCAAAATATGCCGATGTTCCTGGCCATGTGAAATGAGGTTCTTTTTCCTAACCCATTGTGTGCGCCTCCTTCTTCCAGCTCCTGGCTCGAATGCCTTAATCTTCTGTCTAAAGCACAGGCTTCCTGTTAGGAAGTCCCACCTTTCTCTGTCTTTGCCCAATCTCAGGCCTGAGCATGTTATTTAACCAATCAGAGTCAATATAAGTTACAGACAGCAAACAGGACCAATTAATTAAGATTACCCCATCAAGGAAGCTGAAACTATTCACCAGCTGGACTCTTCCTAAAGTGTGGTTCATTGCGGTAGACAGGGAATGCAGAGTTGAAGTGGGGATCCAGCTGACATTACTGAAGGGGAAAAGAATGCCAAAGTCAGTGTTTTACACGTGCACCAGAAGGTGCCTAAGTTCAAACACTGTCCCATGGAAAAGTTCGAGTTTTCTGTTAGGCTTTCATTACTTGTACCTGTAAACTGCTTCTGTTAGGAAACAGAAGAACATGGGATGGCTTCAGACTATATCTCAGCTAGGATCCATGACAGAGCTAGTTCATAAAGAGGGATCTCAAGAGGCCATGTGCTCAGTGCTAAGGAAAAAGGGCTCAATCATACTCACTAGCACTGCACCTCCCAAGTCACACCACAGAGAAGGGCCAAAGTAAAATGGATCTCAAGTCCGATCTTCCTTAACTAGGCACATATACACCCTTTTATAGCACACACTTTCTGTTTTCCCTCACTACTTAGTAACACAACTTAGATTGGTTGAGCCCAGAAAAGCTTCTCTCTCCTGGTTTGCTCAATGTCTTATGCAGGTGCAAATTTAACTTTTTACTCTCCTTTTGAAAAGGCACTTTAGAAACAAACAAAATATTCCATGCTCCATAGTTTCATGGCTTCTCCTAAAGTGCAGAGTACTCTTACATCTTCCTTTTTTATTTTTATTTATTTATTTTTTAGTAATTTATTTTTTATTTCTTCAAGTTACATCTGAATCACAATCTCCTCCCTACTCCCCCCTCCAGTCCCACCCTTCCACCCTCCTCCCCCTCACCCCCCCATCCTCTTCCCTTTTTTTTTTTTTAGTTCAAGGTATTTCTTTTTTCCCCCAACAGCTCTCCCTTTCAGTCCAACAAATGGTTCTTTTTCTTATAACTATAAATACAATACAAAACAACAGAAATAAATAGGCCACAATTATGTGAGTTATATGGCTTAGCATAAAAATCTCCCTTCTTCTCCCACTGTTTCAGGAAATGGACAAGAAAGGGAAAAAAAAGAATGATGGGATTCATTCACACATTATTGATGAGCACATATAAGAACTGAGAGCCAAGCCTGCAGCTTATTCCACCATGTGAATTCCAGGGATCAATTTAGGTCATCAGGTTTGTTAGCAAGTCCCCTTACCAAATGAGCTATTTCATCCCCCACAAATTGTCTTCTGGCCTTCACGGAGATACCATAGCATGTCCCCACCATATACATATATTAAAATAAAGTGTATGTATAAAATCCTTAAAAAAAATCCAGACTGGATGTGGGATCATGTCCCAGAGAGGTCAGTGCTGCTATGGAAGTTCTCCTCACTGCTCTCCTACTGTGAGTCCTGTCATGTCGTCCAGACATCCTTACAGAGATTCTGTTTCTCACTGAAATATAGGGCTAATCTATATCCTTTAGCCTAACTAACTGACTAATATGGTTAATATGGGTAAAGAACTAACTTGTCTAACTAACTGGGTAATATGGTTAAACTGAGGTTCAGAGAAAGAAGAGAAATTGAGTCAGTGCTACATAATAGGAGAGATTCAAACTAGAAACTGCATTTGCAGGTTTGCTCATCCCTCTCACTGAAACTGCAGACAACTACCAGCAGGTGGGAGGAGATTTGTTTGGAAGATATCTCCAGCACAGAGGAGTCAGCTTCTGGGGGCAATTAATTGGTCTGGTCTCTTTTTTCCATTGGAAGAGTTTTAGAATTGAAATTCTGTTCTTAGGTGTCTCTGTGACTATGGATATTTCCAAAAAGTTGATGTCAATGATGTATTTCCAGGTCTTAAATCCCAAAGGACCCACTTCTGCTTTCCTTGGAGGTAATGCTTCTTTGAAATTTCTGAGTCATAAGACCACATAACACCCCACATGTAGTTAGATTTATACACATTTCTGCAATGCATGCTGAATGATCTTTTGTCTCAATGCATTAGTAAACCCACAAATTTTGGGACTGAGTCTGGTGAAATGGCTCAGTTGGTAAAGGGACTTGCCACCAAACCTGGTGACCTAAATTTGATTCCTGGAACTCACATGGTAGAATAACAGAACTGACTCCCACAAGCTGTCTACTGGTCTTCATAAATATACTATAGCATGCCCCCACCATATACATACACTAAAATGAAGTGGTTGTATAAAGTACTTTTAAAAATTCAGGCTGGATGTGGGATCGTGGCCCAGGGAGATCAGTGCTGCCATTGAAGTTCTCCTCTGTACCTCCACACCACAATGAAGGGTATAGTTGGATAGAAGACAAGAAATAATGAGGTGGGGCTGGACAGATGGATGAGTGGTTAGAGCACTTACTGCTCTTTCAGAGGACCTAGCACCCATGTCAGGAAGCTTATAGTTATCTGTAACTCCAGCCCCTTAGAGTGAAATAACTGTAGTTTACTATGTTCTAAAAGCAGCTTGAAAAGATCTACAGGGGTCACGGAATCACCAAAAGTGTTATAGAAATTCTGAAAAAAAAATTGAAGAGAAGGCTTACAACTCAAACCACTAACAATGAAATTTGTGGATTGAATGGCTGGGGTAAACAGAAGGCCAAACACAACTGAAAAACTAATTAACTTGGAAGATATGTTATAAGTAATAGTCCAAAGTTCTGACTGGAGAAGCAAATTATGTAGAAATTTTAAAAATGAGCACAAGCCACCTAATGAGTAGATTGAGAAAGGTCACTATAGATAATATATATTATACAATGTATATATTTAGATAGATAGATAGATAGATAGATAGATAGATAGATAGATAGATAAAAAAAAATAGCAGGAAGGGAAGGAAAATGGAGAAAAAGATCCAAATTTGCAGCTTCAAAGAGCTCAACTAATTCCAGGCAGTTAGGACACATGAAATGAAATCTACCTACAGATAAATCATAAATGGTGAAAAACAGAGGCAAGGAAATTCAGTTAGAATGTTGTACTGAGAAATAGACCTCTTATCTACTATAAATTTACTAGAACTATAGATCTATTCTCCAATAGATGTGTGCCTCTCTTTCCATTGGCCTCAAAAGAGGATACTATTATTTATGAGTGTGAAATATTACTTGTAGTTCAGCTCTAAGGCTGGAAATAAACGTAGTTTTCTTTATTGAAGTGAAAGGATGACAAAATGAATTGTTTTAAAAGTCAAAATGAAAAAAAAGTCAAAATGAAATGAACTTTCCCTTCATTTTCTTTTTTTTTATTGGTGTACATTGGTTGTATATAGTACTGGCTGTCATAAAAGTACATTCACATGGGTATATATTGTACTTTGATCAAGTATCCCACCACATCCTTTTTTTAATTCCCGCTTTTCTCTCCTCCTCCTCCCTTCGGTTCCCTTTAGATCTTTGTACAAAAATATCCTTCTCCTTACCACTCCCTCAACATTTGCTCTGTGTCTATCAAACAAGCAGCTCTCTTGGTAGGATTGTGTTCTTTTGCCCCACCTCACTCACTGGGCTGCCATACCTTTGCTGCACTGGGATGAAGTTCCTGCACACACACAGCTAAACAGGCTATAGGCTAGCTTTTGGGAGAGTGAACCCCCTTCTCATCACTAGACTGGCTTGTACAGACTAATGGAAAAGATGCCTTCCAGTCAGCTACGGAGAGAAGGTAAAATTCTCTTCCATATGGGAAGTCACATCTGGATTTCTTTGTTTGGCTCAAAATACTTCATGTATTGCTCTGATTTGAGAGATGTTCTTGTATTCCTCCACAGAAACCCCTTTTTGCAAGAATGGATAGTGGAAGAGCAGGTGATTAGAATGCTGTCTGAAGATGTAAATTAACCTTAATTGTAGCAAGTGGTAAGTGGTCAACAATTTCCACCAAGTGTTACAAAGGAAGAAGGTTCTGAATTTCTGATTTTGAGTGTACACATTTCCTCTTCATTTTGCTGGGCCTTGGTTGCTTATGTCCTTCTTTAGCATGTTCTAACAGTATCTTCTTTTCTTACAGTCAACTGCAGGACTATGAAGGATGTTCTGAGTATATGGATTGTCTTTAAGACAGAGGTTCTCAACTAGTGGGTCGTGACCCACCCTGGTGTTGCATATTAAATATTTACATCATGATTCATAACATAGCAAAATTATGAAAAAAAGTTATGAAAATAACTTTGTGGTTGAGGGACACCACAACATGAGGAACTTTATTAAAGGGTCACAACATTAGGAAGGCTGAGAACCATTGCACTAGGAGACAGGTTATATATAGCATGTGCACTAAAAGTGCATTTGACCACAAACTTGAAGCTACAGATTAGAGCTCCAGCACTAATTCAAAGATGTATGTATCAGCCTTTCATCTGAAGTATGAGGACTGTAACCACAGCTACTCATCAGTGCAAGCAACAAACCCAAACAGAAGAGGATCCGTGCCCAAACTTCTAGCTCTCCAGCACCATCTCTTTCATGCTTTCATCTGGAAAGGCTACAGTGACTACTACCACATCTAGCCACCAGGGGACATCAATGCTCCTGGTTTGATGGCAGAATGAGCCTTTCTGTTTATCTAATTGTTTTCTGAATCCAAAGCCAGTCTGATATTTAGGAAAAGAGCACCCTGAAAAGCTCAGTGAAACAGACTGAGCTGAACATCTTTTTTAGAGAGTTAATGTTAACCAGCACCACACACCGGCTTCTATCTCTATCTTTTGTGTTTATGTACTGTTAACATTGGGTCCATTTTGTTTTATTTTCAATTTGCTTTTATTGAAAGCAGGTTTTTCTCCCCCTACAACATATTCTGATTAAGGTTTCCCCTCCCTTAACTCCATCCAGATCCTCCTTACCGCCCTACCCACACAAATCCACACCCTGTTTTAATTCATTGCAAAACAGACAACTAAAAACAAAAGAAAAAATCAGACAACTAAAAATTAACAAACAAATCAGCATAGGACAGACAAACAAATGGGAAAAAAAGCAGCCAAAGAAAAATCACAAGACACACACATGCAGATGCAGAAACATACACACTGGCAGACACAGAAATCTCTAAAAACACAAAACAGGAAACCATGATAGATAAACAAAGGACCTGAAGGGTTTTTAAACGTGCCCAGACAAAGCATTATGAAATAACAGCAACAAAAATCTCCAAAAAATGCCATTGAGTTCATTTTGTATTGGCTATCTACTGCTGGGCATGAGGCCTGCCCTTCAGTGTGGTTTGTATAGCTAGTGAGACTCTGTCAGTGAAAACTAATTTTCCCTTTTTTAGCTGTTATCAATTGGAGTAAGCTTCTGAGTTAGGGATGGGCCTCATGTTCACCTCTTCTCTGAGTACTGTGACCCCATCTGGCTTAGATCTATGCAGGCTGTTTGCATACTGCCACAGACTATGTGAATTTATTTCATTTTATTTTAATTGACATACAATAATTGTATATACTTACAGAGTACAACGTGATAATTCAATACATGTATAAATATGTAGTACTCAAATCCGAGAAACTAGGATTTCTATCACTTCAAACTATTTTTCTGTGTCACATATATTTAAAATCCCCTCTTCTAGCTGCCTTTAAGTATGCACTCTGACAGCAATCTGTCTACAGTTGAAGAGATTTTCTCTTGCCCAGTCACAAGCTTGCCACTGATGCAACCATCCCCAAATGAAGATTCTTCAATGCTCATCCTCTACTTGGAGTAGAATAGTGGGTGTTCTCAGGAGCTGACATGTCTCAATATCAAAATATCTTAAGTTAAGAAAACATCTTTAGCCAGGCATGGTGACGCACGCCTTTAATCCCAGCACTCAGGAGGCAGAAGCAGGCGGATCTTTGTGAGTTCAAGGTCAGCCTGGTCTACAAAGCGAGTCCAGGACAGCCAGGGCTACACAAAGAAACCCTGTCTTCTTGAAAAACAAACAAGCAAACAACAACAACAACAACAACAAAGGAAAACATGTTTGAATGCCATATTTTATAGATGTCTTGAGGTTTTTGAAGACCACCTCTCTATGTGTATATTTGGATAAGCAAATGTTGCTTCTCTCTTAGCAACTTGAATGCTGGTAAACTTAGAAAACATCTGTGATAAACTATGCTAGTACCTAACCAAATGCCATGTTTGAATGACTATTAGTTTGCATCTCTCTCTTTTTTAAATATTTATTTATTATTTCAAGTTACATCTCCATCACAGTGTCCTCTTTATACCCCTTTCAGTCCCACTCTCCCACCCTCTCTCCCCCTTCTTCCTATCCTACTCCTCTGGAGTGGGGTGTTGAAAGAAGGTAAGTGGACAGCCTAGCTCTGCTAAGACAGGGTAGGCAAGTCCTTCATAACTCCTGCTTGAAAATTAATGTCTGTCAGAGATACTGGGCCAAGAGGCTGAAGATAGGTGCTCTAATGTATGGAGAGAAATTGAGGACTATCCAGGCAGCCAGTTGTCTGTCATTTCGTAGTTTTAGAGCTGCTGGCTCTGCACTTTATTCAGATATATTTATCCTTCTCAGGTCTCTGATGTGGTTGAAGACTAGATAGTTATAGTCTCACAGTTAAATTTTAAGTTGTTTAGGAATTAAAAGGATGTTCCAGGTCTCAGAAGATGTTTTTAAGTTGGTAATGCAAGTTAGGATGGAAACTGAGTTAGGTATAGAACTTTAAACTCATGGAGATAGATAGTAGAATATTAATAGCAGTTGCCAAATATGTATGGACTGGACATTGGAAATGTATATTTTACCTTATAATTTTCATAATTGTGGCCTAATTATTAAAAAAAATTATGAGTTCTGGGAGAAGGGGGAGAGGATGGGAGGGTAGGGCCAGGAGGGTTAGAGCAAGGGGACTGTGATGGAGATGTAACTTGAAGTAATACATAAACATTTTTTAAAAAGATAAAAAAATATGCACTCAGTTGATGATAGTTGCCTTATTGTGCTATAGAGACCAGAACTCATTCCTCCTGTCAAATATATGAGAAATAGAGAGACCCTGACCTATGGCAAAAGTAAACACATGGAGATCAGGATATGAAAGTGAGACCCATGCTTTTGAATGCGTTTACTCAATTTGTTCATGGATGATTATTTTTAAATATCTCAATATCAGTACTAATTAATTCAATAATTAAGGAACATGCTGTCTAAAACAATTGAGCAACCTGTCTTTTCATATAGGTCATAAAAGAGGAGACTATTGTCTAAGGATGTGAAATATTACTTGTAGTTCAACTCTAAGACTGAAAAAATGTACTGATAACTAGTTTTTCTTTATTTTCCCATGCCCATCATAGCATCTGATAACCATTATTCTACTTTCTAGGTGTTCAGCATTTGTAGATTCCATATATAAGTGTGATTACGTAGCACTTGACTCCCCTGCATGTTTTATTTCACTTAACATAATGAAATGTAGTTCACCTATATTATCACAAATGATAGAATTGCACCTTTTGGAGCATATACAAAGTATAATATCATTTAATCATAAAAAATTTCAACCCTAGAATAAAAGATGTAATCCTATCATTAAATCATTAATGGAAATTGATTGATTCCTGCCTCAGTTATTGTATATTGTGATGCTATGAACATGGAGTAAAGATGATTGTATTCTCTCTAGATGTATAACCAGAAGGGGAACTGCAGAATCAAAAGGTAGTTCTATTTCTGAAGAATATGCATTTTATGTGTACAAGTGTTTTGCGTGCACATGTGTGCATCCAGTGTCTGTGGAGACCAGAAGAGGGCATCATTTCTCTGGGACTGGAGTTACTTGATTTTGAGCTGTCAAATGGGTGCTGGGAATCAAACCCAGGTGCTCTGATCACTGAGAATCATTGAGCCATCTCTCTAGTCCCCTGCTTTTAATTTTTGAGGAAAAAAATTTCTGTTTTCTATAGTAGCCAACTGAGTTACATTCTCACAATGTGTAAGGGTTCTCCTTTCTCAACAATCTTACCAGAATTGTTTATTCCTCTGGCCATAGCTGGAACAGATTAAACATTGAACTAATAAAAATGCTGTTTATGGGCATACAAGGACTATAACTAGAAATACCAAAGGCGATATAGAGCATGCCAGTAGCCAACATCAAATTAAATGGAGAGAAACTTGAAGCATTTCCTCTAAACTCAGGGTTAAGACAAGGATGTTCATTTTCGTCATGTCTCTTCAACATAGTACTTGAAGTTCTTGCTAAAGGAGATCAAGGGGATACAAATTGGAAACAAAGAAGTCAAATTATCCCTATTTGCAGACGATATGATAGTATATATAAAGGACCCCAAAAATTTCACCAGAGAACACTTACAGCTGATAAACACCTTCAGCAAGGTGGCTGGATACAAAATTAATTAAAAAAAAATCAGAAGCCCTTCTTTATACAACAAATAAATGGACTGAAAAAGAAATTAGGGAAACAAAACCCTTCACAAATATCCACAAACAACATAAAATTCCTGGGGGTAACTCTAACCAAGCAAGTGAAAGATCTGTAGGATAAGAACTTCAAGTCCTTGAAGAAAGAAATTGAAGAGGCCATCAGAAGATGGAAAGATCTCCCATGCTCATGGATAGGTAGGATCAGCATAATAAAAATGGCCACCCTGCCAAAAGCAACATACAGATTCAATGTAATTCCTATCAAAATACCACCACAATTCTTTATAGACCTGGAAAAAGCAATTTTCAATTTCATATGGAACAACAAAAACTCAGAATAGCTAAGTCAATCCTGTAAAATTAAAAAAAAAAATCTGGAGGTATCACTATCCCTAATTTCAAGCTGTACTACAGAGCAATTGTAATGAAAACATCATGGTACTGGAATAGAAACAGACCAGTGGATCAATGGAATCTATTGAAGACCCAGAAATGAACCCACACACCTATGGTCAATTAATTTTTGACAAAGAAGTCAAAACCATACAATGGAAAAAGGACAGCATTTTCAACAAATGGTGCTGGCCCAACTGGATGTTGACATGTAAAAGAATGAAATTAGACCCATAATTATCACCTTGTACAAAACTTAAGTCCAAGTGGATCAAAGCCCTTAACATAAGGCCAGACACACTAAATCTATTAGAAGAGAACATGGGGAAAACCCTCAAACTCATTGGCACAGGTGACAACTTCCTGAACAGAACACAAACAGCTCAGGGTCTAAGACCAACAATCGATAAATGGGCCCTGAAAAGCTTCTGTAAGGCAAAAGACACTGTCATTCGAACAAAATGGAAGCCTACAGATTGGAAAAAATCTTCACCAACCCTATATCTGACAGAGGGTTAATATCCAAAATTTACAAAGAACTCAAGAACTTAAATGCCAAGAAACCAAATAATCCAATTAAAAATGGGGAACAGAGCTAAACAGAGAATTCACAAAGGGGGACTCCCTAATGACTGAGACACACTTGAAGAAATGCTCAGCATCCTTAATCATCAGAGAAATGCAACTCAAGACAACTCATTTCATCTCACACCAGTCAGAATGGCTAAGATCAAAACTCAAATGACACCACATGCTGGCTAGGTTGTGGATGAAGGGGAACCCTCCTCCATTGCTGGTGGTAGTGCAAGCTTGTACAACCACTATGGAGGTCAGTCTGGTGATATCTTAGAAAACTGGGAATAGCTCTGCCTCGGGACCCAGCCCTACCACTTCTGGGTATACATCCAAATGATTCCTCACCAAATCACAAGGACGTTTCCTCATCTATGTTCATAGCAGCCTTATTTTTAATAGCTAGAAACTAGAAACAACCCAGATGTCCCTCAACCTAAGAATGAATAAAAAAAATTGTGGTACATTGACACAATGGAATACTTCTCCGCTATCAGAAACAAGGAAATCATGCAATTTAGCCAACTGGATGAAACTAGAGAAGCTCATCCTGAGTGAGCTATCCCATTAGAAGGATGCACATGGCATCTATTCACTTGTAGTAGGATTTTAGCTATATAGTTTAGGATATCTATATTACAACCAACACACCAAAGGGAACATGGACATAGACTTTGTTACCTGTCAATGAGATACTTTTCCCTAGTGGTGGTGCCTTGCAGGCCCCCAGTGTATGAGGAGGCTCTTGGCCCTCATATGACTGCTGAAATGGGACAGGGGACTGATATGTAGTGACATTCTACTCCAGAGGAGAGGGATGGAAGTGATAGGGGATAGAGGGTGGGAGGGTGGGTCTGGGAGGTGTGTAAAGAGGACACTGTGATGGAGATGTAACCTGAAGTAACAAATAAATATTTTAAAGTGCTACTTATAAGATTTATAAATATTAAAAAATGCTGTTTATATATTGTCAGGCTGGAGTTGGCTTGGTATATGTATGTAAATGAGATGCAGAATAAAGTCCAATCAGGAGAGAGTCTATATTTTCTGAAGAAGGGATAGCAAAAGCCAGCCAAAACTGGGGTGAGTTTTCAATCAGGATCATAGCTTAGTCCCCCTGGGGCTTCTCCCACTCTTCCCACTGCCTCCTTCAGCTGTGCTCTAAAATAGGGTTTTGTTCCTGTATTGTTATGACTTCTTTTCATCTGTCTTCCACCACAGATTAGTAACTCATTTAGTTCAACAACTGTCTCTTGTCCATCTGTATCTGCCTAGAGCCCAGTCAAGAGTTTGGCTTATAATAGGCTTTCTGGATAACTGTTAAAGAGCTATCCCAGAAATGAAGAGAAGAAAATTTTCACAAGGTGGTAAAATACCTAGAAAACTTTCTGACAAGTAATTATCAAAGAATAAAGAGAAACAATATTCCAAAGGCAGAATGAGCTTCTTATCTTAGGAGATGTCCAAGGATATCTTCACTCTGAGGGAATATTCTAGAGAAGATTCTTAGAGTTTTTTCTGAAAACTTAGGTCTTGTGCAGTCAAGCATTTTATGCCTCAAGCAGTAGAAGTGTAGACACAAAGATTGTTACCAAAACCATTCTGCTGAAAGTGGAGTATTAATGCTCAGATATGATCTTTTCAGAAAAATACATGAAGGTGAGAAGACTTTGAGGGTTTGTATATGTACAATGCTGTTATAGGGTCAGCAGATGTGTGAATGTACCTCCAGTTGTGATGCATGCTACAGCCACATCTGGAAGACACTTCACCTTAGCTGTTTTTCTTTCCAGCAATTAAATAAGCTCCCTGTGTGACTTCCTGGCCATGTTCCTCTTGATTCAGTCAGCACAAGTTTCCCATACACATCTATTAAGTATTCTTTCATAGTCCTATCATAATTGAGTACAGTTTAGGGAGAAGACTTCTGTAGGTGGTACAGAAAGAGTATTTGTTGGATACCTTGCCTCTCCTGTACTGTTTGACACCTTGTCGACCAATTTGGCATTTTGGTTTGTCTCTCTGTTGCTTCTCTTAGTGTGTTCTTCCTTTTAAATCCCTTCTTCATTCAAGCCATTCCCTGGTTGCAGCCTCTCCTTCCATGTCACTTCTTTCTCTCCTCCCATGATTACCCCTCAAATCCAAAGGCACTACTGGCTTTTCCTTGAGTCAAGGCTCCTGGACAGACAGGTTGCCACATTCACCTGACAGAATCCAATCTATCTTGGACTGGAGGAGATCAGGTGCCCATTTTCCCAAAGCCAGAACTGCAAGGGCTGTGGCTATAAGGCCCTGTGTCCTGCTCACTGATGCCTTTTTCCAGTATTCTGTGTGCATGTTTCACTTCCTTTAAATTCTATGACATGTCTCTCACCAGTGGCTACACTCTTTCATATCTCTTCTCAATTTAAAAACAAAATCTTTCGTCCACCATAATTTCTTTTTAGAAACCCTACTTCATTTACCAAATAAACAAGTAAACCTAATCAGGGTTTGTGTAGGTTGTAGTGAAAAGTAAGTTTGGGTTGGAGAGATGACTCAGAGGTTAAGAGCACTGGCTGTTCTTCCAAAGGTCCTGAGTTCAATTCCCAGCAACCACATGGTGGCTTGCAACCATCTACATTGAGATCTGGTGCCTCAGAGGTTAAGAGAACTGGCTATTCTTCCAAAGGTCCTGAGTTCAATTCCCAGCAACCACATGGTGGCTTGCAACCATCTACATTGAGATCTGGTTCCCCGGGCACATATGTAGAGCAAATACTGTATACATAATAAATAAATAGTTTAAAAAAAAAGAAAAGTAAGTTTAACATGTGACATCCTAAAAATAAAAATTAGCTATGTCACTTCGGGCACTAATTGACAATGTAGAAATCTGAGTGGAAAAAAACACTGTCCCAGTGTTCTTTATTCATCAACAAGGAAACCTGCTTGCTCCCCAAGTGCCTCTTTCTGTCCTTTAGAAATGCTAAGCCCAAGGGAATGTTTACTTAAAGTATTTATTCAATTCATTTCTTAGCTTCTGAGCTTGAGTAGCTTAAACTACTCAAGTTTGTTCTTGGGGATTATGGGATTTTAAAGAATTGAGCCGTTCTGTAGTTCATTCTTGCGGATGTGGGCATGTTGCATGCATTTAATCCCTTTAATTTACAGAGTGGGCTAGCATGAAAGCCAAAGGTAAACATGACATTCATTCCTTGAATTTCCAGAAAATACAACTACAGGAACCCACCTCAGTTCTTCAGACAGTTTCCATTCCCCTGAAATTATTTTTATGGAAATTGCTCAATACAGTGATATAGGTCTCATCTCTAAAATGATATAACGGTAGAATCTCATCATAAAGTGAATATATATAATATCTTAAACATTGATAGATACATGGCCAGTGTTCAAATGGTGGAAAATCATTTTTTTTTATTTTTTTAAATTTCTTATAGTGTTAAATGGCCAATTTCCTGTGAGTAGCAGAATGAAAGGAAGTAAAATATGGGCTACTGGAATAGACCACCCTAATCTATAGTTCCCAGGATGATTTATTTGGTCCTATTAGTAGTAGGAATAGACATGTAAGAATATTGCAGAAGATGCAGAGACCCATAGTCAAACATTAGGCAAAGCCAGGGGAATACCACAGAAAAGGAGGAGGAAGAACTGTAGGAGCCAGAGGGATCAAGTACACCATTAGAACACTGCCCACAGAATCAACTAAACAGGGCTCTTTGGGGCTTACAGAGACTGAAGTGACAATCATGGACCCTGCGTGGATCTGAGCTAGGTCCTCTGCATATATGTTATGATTGTGCAGCTGGGTTTTCTTGTGGGACTTCTGACAGTGGGAATCTGGGGTGACTCTGACTCTTTTGTCTGGTCATGGGACTCTTTTTCTCCTATCATGTTGCCTTGTCCAACCTTGATATGAGGGGATGTGCCCAGTCTTATTGCAATTTGGTATGCCATGTTCAGTTTATATCCCTGGAAAGCTTGCTCTTTTCTGAAGGGAAACAGAAGGAATGGGTTTGGGGGAGAGGAGATGTGGGTGGAGGGACTGGGAGGAGTAGAAGGAAGGGGAAATTGCAGTGGAGATGTGTGGTAGGTTTAGTGTTAGCATATATAACATAGGGAACTTGAAATAAGGCTGGACTTTTAAGATAAAAGACTTCATTGAAAGTGATATGTCCTTGGGAACTCACCAAGGATCAGGACCTCTTTGATCTTAGGGATAGGGGCAGGACATGCCCCTTGGGGTGCCCGCCCTTCGGAGGTCTGTAGTCATTTCACAGCTGTCTGTGAAAAGCATCTGAATGACATGGCCTGAGGCACCTGTCCACATCTGCAGACTGCCTGTGAATTCACGCCCCTCTGCAAAAAGATTTTTTTGTTTGAAAAAGACTGAGCCCCCGGAACTAACTTTATTTTTTTTTCTTTTCTTTTTCTTAATATTCACTTATTCATTCACACAACAAATAATTAGTGTTTGTTATATACCAAACATCATTTAAAGATCAGAGGCCAGAATATTCACATGAATATAAGCCTCTGTGAATTTTCTGCTAGCAGGAAAGGCATTCGGTACTAACAGTTGCAACAAATGTGCACATGGCATTGTCCATGTGCTGAGTTCTCTTCTAAACCCTTTCTACAAATTAACTACATTTGTCTCCAGTACAACTTAGTTTTATCCCCATTGTACAAAGAGAGGAGCTGTGGCATTGGCAGGCTAAGTAGCTGCTTGTGTGCAAAGCTTAATACAAAACAGCAGAGACTTGAATGTAGAGAATTCAGTCTACGTGTCTGAGCATTTATTTGATATTGAAAGGACCCACGGTTGGGGACCCCTAATTAAAACCTTCAAAGGACTCTGGGTCCCCCAAAGGGCTTAACTTGAGGGAGTTGCTAGGCTGACTCCATGGCAGGATTCTGTATTTTAGCAGCTACTGGAAAGGTCACAGACAATAGGCAGCCAAGCAAAGGCAGGCTGGCTATCTGGACTGAAAAAAAAAGATAAGCAGACTGCTGGTTTGAAGTTCAAGGTTCCAGAGCGCTGGTTTGTATGCCCCTCTTGTCTTATGATAAACTCATGAATGCTAGCTAAAGGTTCCCTGTGCTTTTGCTTGTGCCTGTGTTTTTAGGTTTTTTTAATACTTTATTTTTTTATTTCTTCAAGTTACATCTCAGTCACAATCCCTTCCCTATTCCCCCTTCCTGTCCCACCCTTCCACCCTCTTCCCCCCAACAGCTCCCTCTTTCAGTCCTACAAATGGTTCCTTCTCTTATAACAGTAAATACAATACAAAACAAAAGAAATAAATAGGCCACAATTAAGAGAGTTATATGGCTTAGCATACATTCCCAATGTCCAGTCCGTATGTATTTGGCCCCTGACTTTAACATTCTACTATCTAACCATCTCCATGAGTCTAAAGTTCTATATGTAATTCAGCTTTCATACTAACTTGCATCAGGAACTACCTTTAAAAGTGCACAAAAGCTCCTGCTGACAGGTGAAGATATATAAGGCAGGATCTACGTGAACGCTGGGTGGGCTCTCTCTCTCTCCGGTTTCTGATTCACTCAACGTTTTCCTTGACCTGCAAAAAAACATGCATCACAATCTCATGGGAAAGTTTCACCCTCTGATGTTGACCAGTTTCAGGTCTGGAGTGGAGACGATTCTCCCTGAGATTCAGGAGTGCTCATACACGGAGCTCTGGGACTTCAGACCTTTGCAGGCCATCAGCATCTGAATCAGTGAGGCGCCTGGGAAACTTTCATGTCTTAATTGGTCTTAAGACCACAAGGGGACCAATGAAATTCAGAGACTTTAAGAGACTTTAAAACTGAAAAATTGTATGAAGACCAGCCATCCTTCAGGACCCACGCTCAGAGAAAAATATCCTTTTGAGAAACCTTCGGTTAATGTTAAATGTTTGTATTATAGATACTAAGAGGATTTAGGTGTTAGGTTTCAGAGTTAGGGTTTGGGTTTAGGACTTAGGAATTTTATAGAAAATTGTTAGGTAATTGTTAAGTATTGATAAATATATGTGTGATAGATAAAAATGTACTGTTACAGGGATATAATATATGAGACAATAAATTAAGAAAAAAGATTACAGAATGCAGGCCTGGAGGAGCTAGTGTCTGACATGTACTTTAATTGTGTTAACCCCAGTCACAATCTCTTAAAACCCACTAAATGTGAAAAGATCTTAAAGACAAGCAAGCCAACAAACAGAAATAGACAAAAACAAAACAAACAAAACAAAACACCAAACCCAGACAGGCTACATTCCAGGGAAGAGTTGATGATCTATCTAACCCTGTAACACATAAAGGACAAGCTCAATTAGTCACAGTTTTTTTTTTAACTAATTTCTTTCTTAATTTCTTTAGAGAAACTTAGAAAGCAGCTGACCACTCCTTATAGGTTTTCACTGAGACAACTGATGCTATTCAAATATGCATACAATGTATTTTGAACATTCATCATCCATTATCCTCTTTTGTTCCCCCCCCACTCCCATTAATGTCTTCCCAGCTAACCCTGATTCCACTTTTGCATCTTATTGGTTTGTGTTCTAATGAGTTTCATTTTGTTTTTTTGTATGAGTGAGGGTTTATTTACACGAGAATGGGGACCTTACCAGTGATTAGACAACTGATGCAAATGTGTCTTCCTCCCCCATCAACTGCTAACTCTGTATAAATCCTGAACCAGGGGCCTAGGAATCCATCTTCTTTTCATGTCAGTGTGCTGACAGACTCAGTCTTGTGGTGATAGATCAGAGCTGCTATGAGTTTAAGAGTACACTAGCCATATCATATTTGGAAATCTGTGTTTCATTTCTCTTGTCCCCTCCTTTGGCTCTCATATTCTCTCTGTTTCCCTTTCCACTATGTTCCTTAAGCATTGGAGGAAGTTATTTAGATATACTATTTATGGTTAACCATTCAGCAGTGACCAGTTTTGAGTCTTTGGTATTACCACTGACCTGAACAAAGGAGCTTTTCTGACAAAAGCTGGCAGCAGTACTAATCTATGGATACAAATATAGTTATCTAGAAGGTGACTTGACAGGTACATCATACCTATTTAGCAAAACAACAGCAGTACCTTTACTTGGGCCTCATCCTCCCAGCCATAAGCTTGTGGTTCATTTACACAATGGAAAATTTCTCAGCTATCAAAAACAAGGAAATCATGTAATTGCAACCAAATGGATGGAACTAAAAAAGTTCATCCTGAGCAAAGTAACCCTGACCCAGAAAGATACACATTATGTACTCACTTGTAAGTGGATATTAGCCATGTAATACAGAATAACCATCTTACAACCTACAGACCCAAAGAGACAGGAACATAGCATAACTATCCTATGAGAGACCCCCATCCAGCAACAGATCTAAATAGATGCTTAGACACACCCAAACATTAGTTGGAGCTCTAGGAGTTGTGTATAAGAGAGGGATGAAGAATATAGGCATCCAGAAGGGGTAAGAACTCCACATGAGGAACAACAGAACCAACCAACCTAGGTCCCTAGAGGTTTTCAAAGATTAAAACACCAATTTTAAATCATATATATATATATATATATATATAGATAGATAGATAGATAGATAGATAGATAGATAGATAGACTGGACCTAGACCCCCTACACAAATATAGATGACAGGTAGAGTGGTCTTCATGCAGATACCTTAGCAAGTAGAGCGGGAGAGGGGGGGTGTCTGCCTCTGACATGGACTCTGTTGCCTGTTTTGGAATACCTTACCCTAGCTGGGATGCCTTCTCCAGCCCCAAGAAGAAGCTCTTAGCTTTCATGTGACTTAATAAACTGAGGTGGTCTGATATGGAGTGGACTCCATATCAGAGGGGGTGGGAGGGACCAGGTGGGGAGAAGGGAACAGGCTTCAATCGGGATGTAAGTTGAATAAATAAAATAAAATAAAATAAAGTACCAGGCATAAATTTATTCCTGTGAAGTAGCATCAGATCTAATCAGAAAGTGATTGGTTACCCCTACATTGGACTTGCCACTTTTACACCCCTAGATTCATCTTGTCAGACTAGTTAGTGTTGTTGCATACAAGGTACACAGCTAAGTAAGATTGTTGTTGACAGTTTTCTCCTAGCAGCCTACATAGCACATTCTGGAACATAAGGGGTAACCAACGTTGAGGAAGCTTCTAGCTTAGCTCCAATTTGATTTTTCTGTGTCCTGCAGCCAAGGCATTTGTTTGTTTGTTTTATTTTTCTTCATCACTGAACTTTATAAAAGTTTCATAATTGTGTTCAGAGCTCTCAGTCATGTTGAATTAGTTGATGTCTTGAGTTTTCTTTCTAGCCATAATCTCAGGGCAGTTTCTTTTTTTAATGTTTATTTATTACTTCAGGTTACATCTCCATCACAGTGCCCTCTTTCCACCCCTCCCAGTCCCACCCTCTACCCCCTATCACTTCCATCACACTCCTCTGGAGTGGAGTGTTCCTACTTATCAGTCACCTGCCCCAGTTCAGCAGTCATATGAGGGCCAAGAGCCTCCTAATACACTGGGGGCCTACAAGGCAGAACCACTAGGGAAAATTGTCTCATTGACAGGTAATAAACTCTGTGTTCCTGTTCCCTTTGGTGCATTGTTTGTAGTATAGTTATCCTGTACTATATGGCTAAAATCCAGGTATAAGTGAATAGATGCCATGTGCATCCTTCTGAGTCTGGGTTAGCTCGCTCAGAATGAGCTTCTCTAGTTCCATCCATTTGGTTGCAAATTGCATGATTTCCTTGTTTCTGATGGCTGAGTAGTATTCCATTGTGTAAATGTACCACAGGTTTTTTTAAATCTGTTTCTCGGTTGACGGACATCTAGGTTGTTTCCAGTTTCTAGCTATTACAAATAAAGCTGTTATGAATATAGATGAGGAAGCATCCTTGTGGTTTGGTGAGGAATCATTTGGATGTATACCCACAAATGGTATGGCTGAATCATGAGGTAGAGCAAATTCCAAGTTTTCTAAGATATCACCAGACTGATTTCCATAGTGGTTGTACAAGCTTGCACTCCCACCAGCAATGAAGGAGTGTTCCCCTTTCTCCACAACCTCACCAACATGTACTGTCATTTGAGTTTTTGATCTTAGTCATTCTGACAGGTGTGAGATGGAATCTTAGAGTTGTCTTGAGTTGCATATCTCTGATGATTAAGGATGCTGAGCATTTCTTCAAGTGTCTCTCAGCCATTAGGGATTCCTCCTTTGTGAATTTTCTGTTTAGCTCTTTCCCCCATTTTTTGATTGGATTATTTGGTTTCTTGGCATTGAATTTCTTGAGTTCTTTGTAAATTATGGATATTAGCCCTCTGTCAGATGTGTGGTTGGTGAAGATCTTTTCCCAATCTGTAGGTTGCTGTTTTGTTCGAGTGACAGTGTCTTTTGCCCTACAGAAGCTTTTCAGTTTCATGAGGTCCCATTTATTGATTGTTGGTCTTAGATCCTGAGCTGTTGGTGTTCTGCTCAGGAAGTTGTTACCTGTGCCAATGAGTTTGCGTTTCTATAGCAGTAGCTTTCTACCTTGTTGCCATTAGCTAAGTTTCAGATGTTGATGTAGATGATGTAGACATGATGCTAATTCCCACAGGGAGAACAGGGAAAATAAAGAATTTAAAAAACATTTCTGGTTTGATATAATGAGATGTAATGGCTTTTAAAAGACCATCCTCTCTCCAATACAAAGGAGAAATTCAGTTCAATATAGTGTTTCTTGACTTAAGTTAGGCAAGACATATCTATCACTCCATTGTTAGGTTACAAATTGTGACTATCTGAAGGGTTTCACAATACTTTTTGAAAGATGCATCTGGCATGAATAAGAACTCATAAGTACATAGAAATTAACCTGGTTATGGAGTCAGCATGATATGGCATTCCTTCCTCTGTTCTTTTTCTTTCTTATCTAAAAATGGTATCTTAAGCCTGAAGAGGTGGCTCTGTGGATGAGATTGCTTGCTGTGTAAGCATAAGACACTGAACTCCCATCTCCAGCAACCACATAAAACAAAGCTAGGAATGGTGCATGCGCTCTAATTCTGTTACTTTGGGGGATGAAGACATGAGAGTATGTGATACTTGGTAGCTGTCAGCCTAGCTCCAGGTTCAATGAGAGTTACTCTCTCAAGGAAATACAAGAATCCACATACACTAACACAACATGGCTGAAATCAAATTCAGCACTTTAGGAAGGAATCCTGTCCAAGTTTTCAGTGAAGTCACTCTACATACCAATGACTTCAGGAGCTAAGTCAAGCTGTAAGTTATCCAGCCCACCTAATATCACAAGTTCTGTGAGCTCATTTCTCCAAAACAGCTCCCAAGTAGGGTGGCATGTTGGATGGTGCTAGGCACCCACAACTCACTGATTAGAGCCTGTCTAGATAGAGAACTTCCTCAGAAGTGTCACATTTCCAACCACTCTGCAATTTGAATCCCACCTACACCTGTGGCCAAGGAGATACATGGGGAGAACAAGGTGTGGGCACCTTCTTGGATAGGGTTTCTTTACAAGAGCCCTCTTTCTGTTGAACACCCTATGCTGACACATTTACTCTTAGTATTTTGATCAGTTTTGAGTCTCTGCTGTTACATTCTTTCTGTCCCCCCCTCTACTTCTCTTTCTCTCTCTCACACATACACACACACACTATACATACAAATAAATAAATAATTAAACAAAACATTTAAATTAACATATAATTGGCTTGATATACAAATCACTCTATTTAAATGTGTAAGCTAATGTATTTTAGTATATGTGGAATTATATAGCCATCACCTCTATGTAGGTTCAAAAACATTTTTATTTTTTTTTGTTTTTTTTTTTTTTGGTTTTTCGAGACAGGGTTTCTCTGTGTAACAGCCCTGGCTGTCCTGGACTTGCTTTGTAGACCAGGCTGGCCTCGAACTCACAGAGATCCGCCTGCCTCTGCCTCCCAAGTGCTGGGATTAAAGGCGTGCGCCACCACGCCCGGCTTCAAAAACATTTTTATTACATGAGAACATGGATACATTAGACAGCCATTCTTCATGAATTTCCACAGCTTCATTTTTTCACAACAAATCAAAATGTAAAATAACCAAGTGCTCAAATGATGAATGGACAAATAAGATGTCGCGTATATGAACAATGATATTGTATTCTTTATTTTGTACATATCTCATGAAACATCTTTTAATTTCATTGTGTATATATTTATGGATTATGTGGCAATTTCAAATTCAACTTATCTAAGAAGCATGAAGGTATCTTTCCATAGAAGATGCATCATTTTAAATTCCCACAAGTAATAAATATATACATATATATGTATATATTTGAAGGTCAAATTTTTCTACAGCCTCATCAATACTTGTCATTCCCAATTTTAAAATTTATACCCTTTGGGTTGGATAATCTGGATTGTCAGTTTGTCTGGTTTACTATAAAAGCATACTTCTGATTGGAAGCATGAGGACATTTCCTGAAAAGATCATTAAAGCAGGGAAGGCTTGCCCTGGATATGGGTATTTGATAAGATGGGAACCTAGTTGGAATAAAAGGAGAAAAAAGCAAAAATCAACTATTGCAGGTATCCATTTTCTCTGCTTTATAACTGTTATGAAGTGAATAAATTTCATTCCCCATACCTTTCTACCATTGTTTTTCCCTTACAACAGTCCTGGGAGCAATGAAGCCAGGCAACCATGGGCTGAAAATTCTGAACTGTGAGCCAAAATAAATATTTCCTCAAGCTTTGCTTTAAGGTATTTGTCACAGCAGCAAAATGTCTGACTAAAATAGTCATCCTATTCAGTGAATAGTAGCTCATTAAATATAACAGCTTCACTGAGGAATAATCGATATGTAACACCAGTCATATTTGATGCATTTTAGTTGATGATTTCAAAATAAACACAAACCATTACTACAATCAATACAATAGACAAATTTATCATCTTCAAATTTTCTATGTGTCTCTTTGTTGTTCTAAGAACAGTGAATATATACTCACTCACAAAAATGTCCATGTACAGTACACTGTTGTTAGCTATAAGTACTTGGTTATATTGCAGATCTCTAGAACCTAGAACTCATTCATCCTACATAACAGAAACTTTATACTCATTGATCAGGAAGTCTGGGGTTTTTTTGTTTGTGTTTTTGCTCTAGTCAGTCTCTGAAAACCACCATTCTATTACTTTCTTCTGTGAGGTTATTTCAGACATGAGCTTATACATATAAAACCCTTTAAATCCCACCCTAAAGAAGCAAGATTGAAGGATTCAAAACACAAAAACACATTGAATTTCTATACACCAGTAGCAAATTATACAAAAAGAAAAAAATTTGAGCTATAACAAAAGAATAAAATACTGAGAAGTAAATTGAGCTATGCAGTGCACAGCTAATCACTTATCCTACTTTCAAAGAAATGAAATTCTAGTAGAAACATAGAAGACAAAGAGACTTTCCTAAAATGCAAGATGATGATATTGTGGAAATAGGAGGGAATCCTAAACCAGGCATGGACATTCAGGAAGAAATTTGGGAGGTTGCAGAAGGGATGGTTGCTAGTTTTAGTTTTCATTCTTCATTGTCTTTTATTATCCAACTCTGCCCTAATCTGTAAATATGTACTATTTTAAATATCACTACTTAAAACCTTTTCTTTTTCATTTTTTTTCATTTTGTTCCAGTCATCATTACCTCTTAGGTGAATGGACCATTTATAATAGCCTCTAGTTGTCTTCCATCTTTCTAGTCTTGTCTACTGTAGCAAATACCATAGATTAGCTTGCTTAAATCCATTCCAACTTAATGTTATCTCTCTTAGCAGTTACAAAGGTAAAAAATACATTTTTCAAACCCCCTCACATTCTGGATTCCATGTGTAAATTAACTCCAGCTAAGCAGACAAACCTCAATGTGGTTTGGAACGGAAATGAATCAGTATCAGGCAGCTTCTCCTCCTCTTCCTCTCTTTCTGTGTTGTTATTGAACATGGCGTTCGAAGTTTTACTTCTTTTGAATTAGCAATTACAGGTCATAACCTACAGTTCCTAGTCTAATAGATATTAAAAGGTAAGTCATGAGGTGTCTACTTTTCTTATGTAGATGGAGAAAGAAGTATTTGTGATGATCTTAGCAGATGCTGGGGCATTGGCTTCTTTAATGTAACAACAGTGCCAAAAATATAATGTTATTTTGAGAATCAGCCTTGGAAATTTAACCTAGAGTCTGTTCTGATTCAATGAATTTAAGCAAAGAACTCATTCTTTCATCTTAAATCTGGTAGAATTCTGCATCAGTTTTTCTCACTGTGAAATAAGTTCCAAGAAGATAGACACCTTGTGTGAACTTTTCAGTGGATTCTATGAAAAGATGTGGTCCACACACAGAGAAATTAGAGATTCAAAAGAAATAAGAAACAGTGAACACTGAGCATTTTTTAGTAATGCTGGAATATTTAGGGAGTGTTAGGAGGCAAGGAGCCAAAGACTGAAAACTCAAATCACCTGAGAAATGTGCCATTTCTGAGGAATATTCTTGCAATTGTGAAATAGAAATTACATATGCAAGCAGTGTGAAAACCAGCCAGACTTGTGTTTGCTAAGAATGTCATTACATCATCATTATCCAATTAGAAGGCTCGTTCATGACCTGCTGTGCAGCTCAGTTGGGATTTTGCCTATAAGGCCAGTGCTTAGTTCAGTCTGCTCATCTAAAGGGTGGTACAATAGTTTGCTGGGGTTCATATAACTGCAGATAATCACTGTGGAGGATCCTGATATGTATTCAGCCCACTAGAAATTCTGCAGTAGAAATAAAAAAGGAAAAGCACAGCCCCTACCCAGAGAGGAGGGTAGATAAACACTATCCAATGAGGATCAGAGGGCTGATTGGGAAAGGATAGGACTGTAGGAATTATATGAGTGTTCTGTGCAGTAAATGAACCAGAGGGAGGGGGAATCAGAAACCATGGCACCAGGGGAACAGGAGACATTTACCTGTTTTAGAACAAAGACTGAATTCAACATCCAACTTCTCAAGCCCAGTTACAAACGGTTAGGCCATGGAGTGCACAGATATCAACTGAATGATACAGGACCGCTGCCAATACTGTGTTTTCCACCATTCCTGGCTCTCATGTGGCTTAAATTTCTGTTCTCATTGCTGCTGGCCACTGCCCCATTTACTGTAGCAGTATGAATTCAGTCACTGATTTCATCAGGAACTTAGAAATGTTTAATGTTTCTGCTGTATTTCTTTAGTTCTATCTTGACTCTAAAATGATATTTTCTTTTGTAATTTTAATTTTGATTATTATGTGTATAGGTATGTGTGGGGGTGTGCATGTGTATGCACTACTTGAGGAGGCATTGGATCCCCTGGAACTCTAGGGACAGGCAGTTGTGAGGGGCATGGCATAGGTGTTAGGAACTGAGTTTGAGACCTCTGCCATAGTAGTGTTCTTAGCCACTGAGCCATCTCTCCAGCTCCCATGTTTTCTTATCTTATACATGCTTCTTAAGCATCTCTCAACAGCATATTAGCTTACTCTACTACATCAAGGAGAAAATAAAGGCCTCCAACTTCCAACTGGAAATGCACTCAATCTTGTCACCAAACTTCAGCCACTTGTCCTTCAGAAATAATTTACACAGGAAATACACTGCTGGTGATGTGTGTGTGTGTGAGTGTGTGTGTGTGTGTGTGTGTGTGTGTGTGTGTGTGTGTGTGTGTGAAGCTAGGTATTTTAACTGTAATATTGTATTGCCTTGGTACTTTTGCACACATAATCAGAATTAGTCTGGCTCAGTTGCTCAGACAATTCTGTCCATGCAGTCAGAAAAGATGGGAATGACAGGTGCTGCAGTTTCAATTTCCTCCTGCATTAGTTTCTCCAGCTAAACTCTCTCAAAATGAAGTTTTCTTCATCTGTCCCTCCTATACTGCATCTTAAATATATAATGTTATTTTTTTCCAGTTTCTAGCTATTACAAATAAAGCTGCTGTGAATATAGTTGAGGAGATGTCCTTGTGGTTTGGTGATGAATATTCTGGATGTATGAACAGGAGTGGTATGGCTGGGCTGGGATGTGTGGGCAGCCCACACTGGAGGAGTAGGATGGGGGGAGAGGATGTAGAAGGTGGGAGGGAGGACCGAGAAGGGTGGAGAGAGAGGGCTCTGATAGAGATGTAACTTGAAATAATAAATAGACGTTAAAAATGTTTTATGTATATTGGTGCTTAGTCTGCATATATGTCTGTACACAAAGTAGATGGAATGCCTGAGTAGGCCAGAAGAGGACATAGGTTCCCCAGGGACTGAAGTTACAAACTTGTTAGTCACCATATGGGTACTGGGGATTAAATTTCAATCTTGTGAAAGAGCAGCCAGTGCTCCCTTAACTGCTGAGCCATCTTTCTAGCCCTTTTGTATACTGCTTTGAGAACCACTAATGTCTTTTTTGGATTCTGTTACACTTTTATTATAATATAATACTTTTTCTCTATACGTCAATTGTTGCTTGTATGCTTCCCAACATACATGTTTACATACATTTGAAAAAGTGATGATTTAATTATTAGAATTATTTTGAAAATATATTTTAGCTAATTTTTTGATAATTTCACATATAAATACAAGATATTTTGTCCACATTTTCCTGATACTCCCCCCACAAACTCCTCCCAAACCCAGCTACAACCTCCACCCCTTTCTCTACTTCATATCTCCCTTAAAAAAATGTATATCAGTACCAATGTAGCCAAATATAATCTTAATTTTGTATCAATATACAAAGATATAAGAGCATATTCAAAAATCTGTCCCTTTTTCGTTATCATTCCTATATTATGCCTATATCCCATTTTTTCTCAAGTCTTTTCACCCCTACATAGGAGAGAAAGAAGAATACAGAAAAGAAAAAGAGGGAAATCCCTGGGTCTAACCTCAAAAACCTATTTGACAAGAATATTTAACAACTTGTAATCTCTCCCCCTACATAACAACAAGTATCTATAACCCATTAAATGACCAAAGGGTGGGAAAACACCCACCGCACTTTCTGGAGATGGGACATCACTCTCTTAAAATTACTTCCTGCTGGTTTGGGAAGTAGTAAACCTGTTTGTGGCCCAAATAAGAATGGAAAAATGGTTAAGTACATTAATAGAATCATTTGATATTCAGTCCTTTTGTGCTCAGCTATTTAAATGTCCTAAGAAGTTTGTAGACAGAAGCTGAACTTCAGGGATTTACTGAAGTTCTGGCTAAAACAGTCTGTGGGGGCTGAACAATCTTAGCAATTTTGACTTGTTCTGGTTGTAGATTTTTGAGGAAACAGCTATTGAGGAAGTCTGTGAGGCTGGATCATCTGGGTTACTTGTCTTCTTTGGTGTCTGATCTGTTTTCTTCTGAGGCTTCAACTGTCCATTTGTCCCTGGATTCCTTAGATGGATGCTTTTAATCTCCTGGAAAGATAAGAACAGAGCCCTGCCCTAATCCTAACTCTGGGCACTACTTTTTTGCGGATGGGGGCAGGTAACATTTTTCCTGGAGCAAATTTGTTTTTTTGACAATATAGAAAGTATTATCTTTCAATTGAGATTTAAAAAAGAAATTATTTTGATATTTTGGAACTAAACAAACCTTTAAGTGTATATAATTTGAGATACCAAAGGACAATTTGTTTGAATTTCAGTATGCTGTTTGCTAGTAGTTTTTAAACTTAAATAATTCCACATCATATGTGCCTGTCTCTGCATCCTAAGTATTAGGATCAAAGGCATGTGGTGGTTCCCAACTGATGGGATTAAAGATGTGCACCACCACCACCCCTGGATCAAAGTTTTTCTCTGTTTAGAGCTTGTTTTGTATCAGGCTGACCTTGAGCTCTGAGATCTGCCTGTTTCTGTCTCCAGTGTGTGGGGATTAAGGGTGTATCCCTCTCATCTGATGGGATTAAGGGTGTGTACCGTCACCACCCTGTTCATTGTAACTCTAGAATTTATAAGACAACTAACTCTATAGTGATCCTACTGTCTCTGCTGGAGTTAAAGGCATGGGCTAACACCATGCTTCTCAAATATTTTACCTTAGCTCCAAATTACTTCAAATCTTAGAGGTTTAGAAAACCAGGTTGAACTATAGTGACCCTTAATTTATTTACAGCATATTAAACCTTTTAACTGCCTTTTTAATGGCAAACAATGAAAATATCCTTTATATATGTAAAAAAACTTTTAAGCTGATATGAAGTGTGTGTGAGCTATGTGGTAACCTGCATTCTAACATTCTAATCTGAAATTAAGACCATTTTTCCTTTCATGCCAGCAAGGCAAGTATACCTTTGGTACATTATAATTTGAAAGTTTTATATTTTATTTTTATTATATTTTTAAGCTTATTTACCTTTTTTTAAAAAAATTAATTTGCTTTCTCAAGTTACTTCTAGAACATAGTTTCCTCCCTCCCCACCTCCCTCCCTCCCTCCCTCTCTCCCTCCTTCCCTCCCTTCCTCCCTCATTATTCCTCTACTTGTCACTCTCCTTCTCTTCAGATGAGATGGGCACTCACATATCATACTCTTAAGTTCTTCAGTCATGTGAGGGCCAAGAGCTTGTCTTGTACTGGGGCTTGATATGGCACACTATCTAAAGTAAGGTGTTCTAGTAACCTGCAGCAGCTTCCATGACTCACTGCTATGTGAAGTTTTTCCTAGGATAAAAATGCTAGGTTCCTATCTGTTTGGGTCTGTGGGTTGTAGGATGCTTATCCTGTGATGTATGGTTAATATCCATTTATAAGAGAGTACATACCATGTTTGTCTTTCTGGGACTGGGCCAGCTCACTTAAGATGAGCTTTTCTAAGTCCATCCATTTGGTTTTGAATTGCATGATTTCCTCATTTCTGATGGCTGTGTAGTATTCCATTGTATAAATGTACCACAGGGTTTTTTGTTTTGTTTTGTTTTGTTTTGTTTTGTTTTTTTATCCATTCTTCAGTTGAAGGACATCTGGGTTGTTTCCAGTTTCTGGCTATTACAAATTAAGCTGCTATGAGCATTGTTGAGGCGATGACCTTGTAGTTTCATTTTGAATCCAAGAAGATGTTTTTAAAATTGTGATGCAAGTTAGAATAGAAGCTGAGTTGGATATAAATATTTAAACTCATGGAGATGGTTGCATAGGAGAGTGTTAAACTCAATTGCCAAATACGTATGGAATGGACTTTGGGAATGTATGCCTTATAATTCTTATAATTGTGGCCTAATGATTTTTGTTGTTTTGTATTGTATTTGTTGTTATAAGAGAAAGAGCCATTTGTTGGACTGAAAGGGGGAGCTGTGGGGTGGAGATATACCTTAATCTTAAAAAAAAAGAAGTGGATGGAGGGTGAGGGGAAAAAGGGTGGGAGGGTGAGACTGGAGAGGGAGTAAGGAGGGGATTGTGATTGAGATGTAACTTGAATAAATAAATAAATATATATATTTAAAAAAGAAAAAAGTATCAGACAGTGTTGTTGATTATTTATTTTAACTTTAATTTTATGTTCATTGGTGCTTTGCCTGCAAGTATGTCTGTGTGAAGGTGTCAGATCTTGGAGTTACAGACAGTTATGAGCTGTCATGTGGGTGCTGGGAATTGAACCTGGGTCCTCTGGAAGAGCAGTCTCTTCAGACCATGATTATTTTAATGTTAGATATAATATTCCTATTATATGTCACATGTTATGTCTAATACAAAATATCAACAAAAGTCAGATTAGGATCATGACAACTTGTTGGAGTAACATTTTTGTACACTGTATGAAGGTTGTCTTTGTGCTATTAAAATGTTGATTTCTGTTCCAGAAGAGACCTGAGTACTAGTCAGATTTTGGTATTGTTCTTCTTATGGCTCATCATTTGCCTCAGTATTTTGTAAACATACACGTTCCTTACTTTCTGATTGGCTTAATAAATATCTGATGCCCAATATCTGAGCAGGAGCAGAAAGATGAGAGACTTCCAGGCTGAGAGATTGTCTCTGGGAGAAGAATCAGGTGTGTGTGTGTGTG
>CAJQZJ010000072.1:130442-156432 GCA_907164525.1 Lophiomys imhausi
TAAGTTATGAATTATGCTGAAATAAAATCATTTATTTTAAGTATAAAAAAAAAAGAAATCTAAATTTAAATAATTGTGTATTTTACCTGTTCATTGTTTATGTTTAACCTGTGATTTTCTGTGCCCTCTCTCCTCTCTCTCTCTCTCTCTGTTTGTTGCCATATATCAAATTCAAGAAGATTTAGGAATATTCTAGTGTCTCTAATCCTCCTATGCTTTCTCTTTATTTTTAAATTTGTAAAATAATGATGACATTTTAAGATTAGGTTATGAGACTGGTAGGCACCAAAATCAATGAATTAAAGATGTTGGATGAAGACAATAGAACAACTAATTTTCAGGTGTCTCTTGAATGGATGAGATAATGACTTGAGTCTTGTTTTGTACATAGGTTCTTCTGTCATTAGCTTTTGGTTGCTGTAGTATAGTACCAGAGAAAACATATTAAGGGAAGCAGGATTTATTTTGGTTCATGATTTTACTACGTGGTTCATTGTCTCCATTGCTTAGGCTAAAAGTGAAGAAAAAGAATATAGTAGGAGGAGCATGTGGATGAGTAGGTCACTCAGCTCATCATGGACAGGAAGCAAAGATGAGGCAGGAAGGGCTCAAGAATAGGGTAAACCCTTCGAAAGCATACTTCCAGTGACTTACTTAAGCCAGTTAGGCTCTAAGTCTTAACATTTGTGTCACTTCATAACAAATTTATTATCAATCCATCAGTGAGTTAATGCATTGATGCAGTCAGAGGACTCATGACTCAATCTCTTGCCAAAAGCTATCTCTTCTGGCAACCAAACTTCTAACATATGAACCTTCAGAGGAAACTTCAGTTTAAAACCATAACAGCTCTGGAAATGAGTTCCGTAGCTCCATATAGTCCAATAAATAAACAAACATTATCCATAGCTTAGATTTTAAAAGTTAAAGCTCACACTTCAAATTCAATCTCACTAGAAGATGTGTGAATCATAGCATTTGACTATATCTTCTGTACAAGAATGGTATGCATGCTAAACCAAACTCCATTGTCTGAGAATTCTGACCTCATAGATTTCTAAGATATGTGTTCATTTTTATTCTTTGAAGTTGATAACATCTGAAAGTAGATAGCTTAGAATAAGAGTGACTGCTCTCGATGCTAGGTCACTGAGCCTGAACTTACACGGCTTTCCCTCTACAGTGACTCTCTGGTTAAACAAGTGATGGTGGCAACCCACACTGACATAGTCTGAGTGAAGGGAAAAGGGCTAGGTCACAAAGCAGGCTGAGAGGTACAGGCTCTGTCTGGGCTCACCTGGCAATGTCTGGAGCTGCCCATATCACCATGCTGCTTCCTAGGCACCCAGGCAGCAGGATGGCCAGACACGGGAACATGAGCTCTACTTACCATCTCTGAAGGACCTCTTGGGTCTGAGAAAAAATGGGCCCCAGATCATGGCTTCCACCTCTAAACAAAAGTCCTCCCCAGTTTCCTGAGCCCCAGCTTTCATGAAACTGTTCCTGCCTCACAAGAGGACCAGTGGATCCACAGGAGTGGTAGGATAGGGGAGATTCTTTCCAGGTATTCCAACATGGCGGAAAATGACTCACAGCTAGTTGAGCTGGTTCATGGCTGAGCTGTCCTGAGTTGCAATGCTATTGTCAGCAACGCAGACTCTGTCTCTGATCCTCCCAGTGAGCAAGCATGCCACACCCTTGGACCAGGCACCTGGACTGCAGCATTGAGAGTTCTGGCTCTGACATGGAAGAGCAATCCTGTGCCCTTGTGCAGCTGCCTGAGTAACTTAGATTGCTCTGGGTCACAATGCTTCTGGCTTAGAAGTGCAAGCAGCATCTGTGATTCCCAGGAAACCACAGGGGCAGACTTCACCCACAGACCTGATATCCAGGCTGCTGTGGAAAGGGTCAGACACCCCGTTCACTGTAGCCTGCAGTCTATGACCCAGATGACCACCTGCTGACCTCACTAGGAAGACCAGATCTCAGGATCCTCAGGCTGGAGAAACACACCGCACCACAATTCCTGACCTAAGAACCCAATTGGGACACGGCAGGAAAGGGTGAGTTGTGGGTGGTATCCTATCTCCAACACAAGGCTAGGACATATTGTGGAGGGCTACTAGTCACCAAAATCATATGGCCTCCAGACCAAAGCTCTTTCCTTGGCACCAAGACCAGTGGGCACCAGGAACAATCAGCCAACAACAGCCAGGTGGCTAAAGGCTAGTGACAGAACAAAATCGACAAAAACCAGTGAAATATGACACCAAAAAAACCCAGCTATCCTAGTATAGGAAGCCCTGACCATTCCAACACAGCTGAAACACAAGAAAATTATGACAAATCTCTACTTATGACAATGAGAGAGGTCTTGAAAGAGGAAAATAAATCCCTTAAAGAATTTAAAGAAATTACAATCCAACTGATGAAAGTAATGCAGAAATAAATGAAAGGAATTCAGGATAACTCAAACAGGAGAAGGAAAGGGACAAAGCCATTAAAGAAATACAGACAGAGATAATCAAGCTGGAGAAGGAAATGAAAAAAAAAATGATTCAGGACCTGAAAATGGAAGCAATAAAGAAAACACAAGCAGAGATAGTCATGGAGGTGGCAAACTTAGAAAAGAGAACAGAAACTGAAGACACAAACATCTCCGATAGGATACAAGAGATGGAAGACAGATTCTCAGGCTTGGAAGATTTATTTGAAGAAATCATTACAACATCCAAAGAAAATGAGAAATCTAAAAAATTCCTCACCCATAACATCCAAGAAATAAAGGTCTCAATGAAAAGATGGAGCCTAAGAATTATAGGAATAGATGAAAGAGGAGACTCCAGACTCCAAGAACCAGAAAACATTTTCAACAAAATAATAGGAGAATTTTTTTCCAAAACTAAAGAAAGAGATGCTCATAAAAGTCCAAGAGATATATAGAACACCAAATAGATTAGACCAGAAAAGAAATTCTTTCTGCCACATAATAATCAAAACTCTAAATGTACATAACAAAGGATATTAAAAGCTGTATGAGAAAAAGCCCAAGTAACATGTAAATGCAGACCCATCAAAATCACACCTGACTTCTCTTCAGAAACTCTAAAAGTCAAAAAGGCCTGGGCAGATATCCTACAGGCCCTAAGAGACCACAGAGGTCAGCCCAGTTTACTGAGCCCAGCAAAACTTTCAATCAACATAGACAGAGAAAACAAGATATTTCACAACAAAATCAAATTTAAACAATATCTATCCATAAATCCAGTCCTACAGAAGATCCTAGAAGGAAAACTCCAAAGGAGAAAAGATAACTACTCCCAAGAAAACACAGTAAAATAACCCCACTGCAGCAAAACCAAAAGAAACACACAAACACATTACTACCACCTCCATCAAAATAACAATGGTTGTTAATATCTCTCAACATCAATGGACTCAGCTCCCCAATAAAAAGATACAAGCTTACAGAATGGATTGAGAAACAAGAACCATCATTCTGCTGCATACAAGAAATGCACCTCACCAACAAAGATAGCTTTACCTCAGAGTAAAGGGCTGGAAAAAGGTTTCCCAATCAAATGGTCCTGAGAAGCAAGCTGGAATAAAGATCTTAATCTCAAATAATATGGACTTTCAACAAAAATTAATTTAAAAAGATAGGGAAGGACACTATATACTCATCAAAGAAAAATTCATCAAGATGACATCTCAATTCTGAACATCTATGCCCCAAATACAAGAACAACCACATTTGTAAAAGAAACTCTTCTAAAGCTTAAACCACATGTTGATCCCTACATGTTAATAGTATGAGACTTCAACACCCCACTCACACCAATGGACAGGTCATGGAGAGAGAAACCAAACAGAGAAATAATGAAATTAACAGAGGTCATGAATCAAGTCTACCTCACAGATACCTACAGAACGTTTCACCCAAACTCACACACACACAAAATATACCTTCTTCTTAGCGCCTCATAGAACTTTCTCCAAAATTGACTATATAGTTCATCACAAAGCAAGCCTCAACTGACAAAAGAAAATTGAAATGACCCTTTGTACCTTATCAGATCACCATGGATTAAAGCTTGATGTCAAACAACAACAGAAATAAAATAATCTAAACAATCATGGAAACTGAACAACTTTCTGCTCAATGACTACTGGGTCAGGAAATAAATAGAGAACAAAATCAAAGACTTCCTAAAATTCAATGAAAATGAAGGTACAACATACTCAAACTTATGGGAAACAATGAAAGCAGTGCTATGCGGAAAGTTCATGGCATTAAGTGCCTTCAAAAAGAAATTAGAGACAGCTCATAATAGTAACTTAACAGCACACTAAAAGCTCTAGAAGCAAACACTCCCAAGAGGAGTAGAGGCAGGAAATCATCAAACTCTGGGATGAAATCAATAATTTAGAAACAAACAGAACAATAAAAAGAATCAACAAAACTAAGAGCTGGTTTTTTGAGAAAATAACAAAATAGACAACCACTTAGCCTAAGTAACTAAAAGGCAGAGGGGAAACACCCAAATCAAGAATATCAGAAATGAAAAGGGAAGAAATAACAACAGACACTGAAGAAATCCAGAGAATCTTTAAGTCATACTTCAAAAACCTGTACTCCATAAAGTTGGAAAACTGAAGCAAAAATGAACAATTTTCTTGATATATTCCACATGCCAAGGTTAAATCAAGATCAGGTAAAAAAATTAAATAGTCCTATAACCCCTAAGGAAAAAAAAAAAGCAAGGTTTAAAAGTCTCCTAACCAAAAAAAAAATCCCAGTGCCAGATGGTTTCAGCACAGAATTCTACCAGACCTTTAAAGAAGTGCTAATACCAATACTCCTCAAACTCTGCCACAAAATAGAAACACAAGGAACACTGCCAACCTAATTCTATGAGGCCACAGTCCCCCTGATACCTAAAATACACAGAGACCCCAAAAAGAAAGAGAATTTCAGACCAATCTCCCTTATGAACCTCAATGCAAAAATACTCAATAAAATTACTTCTAAACAGAATCCAAGAACATATCAAAAGTATCATACTTCATGATCAAGTAGGCTTCATCTCAGGGATGCAAGGGGGTTCAACATATGAAAGTCCATCAATGTAACCCACCACATAAGCAAGCTGAAAGACAAAAATAAAAAAAATAAATAAAACACACACTATCATCTCATTAGATGCTGAAAAAGCATTCAACAAAATCTAACACCCTTTTATGTTAAAACTCTTAGAGAGATCAGGCATACAAGGACCATACCTAGATATAGTAAAGGCAATATACCGCAAACCAGTAGCCAACATCAAACTAAATAGAAACTTAAAACTTTTCCTCTAAAATCAGGGACAAGGCAAGACTGTCCACTCTCTCTATATCTTTTCAACATAGTACTTGAAGGTTTAGCTAGAGCAATAAGATAACTAAAGGAGATCAAGGGGATACAAATTGGAAAGGAAGAAGTCAAATTATCCCTATTCACAGATGATATGATTGTGTACATAAGTGACCCAAAAATTCTACCAGAGAACTCCTACAGCTGATAAAAACCTCCAGGAATGTGGCTGGATAAAAACTCAATTCAAAAATATCAGCTGCCCTTCTTTCCTAAAAAAACAAATTGCTGAGAAACAAATTAGGGAAACAACACGATTCACAATAGCCACAAATAATATAAAATACATGGGGTTAACTCTAACCAAGCAAGTGAAAGACCTGTATGGTAAGAACTTCAAGTCCCTGAAGGAAGAAATTGAAGAAGGTATCAGAAGATGGAAAGATCTTCCATGCTCATGGATAGGTGGGATCAACATAATAAAACACGGCCATCCTACCAAAAGCAATATATAGATTCAATGCAATTCCTATCAAAATGCCAACACAATTCTTTATAGACCTGGAAAAAGCTATTCTCAATTTCATATTGAAAAACAATAAACCCAGAATAGCTAAAATAATCTTGTACAATAAAAGAACATCTGGAGGTATCACCATCCCTGATTTCAAGCTCTACTACAGAGCAATAGTAATAAAAACAGCATGGTGCTGGTCTAGAAACAGACTGATTGATCAATGGAATCACCAGAAATAAACTCACACACCTATGGCCACTTGATTTTTGACAAAGAAGCCAAACTGTATAATGGAAAAAGGAAAGCATCTTCAACAAATGGTATTGGTCTAACTGGATGTCAACATGTAGAAGAATGCAAATGGACCCATACTTATCACCCTGCACAAAACTCAAGTTCAAGTGTAGTGAAGACCTCAACATAAAACCAGACACACTAAATCTAATAGAAGAGAAAGTGGGGAAAAACTTTGAACTTATTGGCACAGAAGACAACTTCTTGAACAGAACACCAATAGCTCAGGCTACGAGACCAACAATCAATAAATGGGATCTTATGAAACTGAAAAGCTTTCGTAAGGCAAAGGGCATTGTCATTAGAATAAAATGGCAGCCTACATATTGGGAAAGGAACTTCACCAACTGCACATCAGACAAAGTGCTAAAATTCAAAATATATATAGAACTCAAGAAATTAAACCTCAATAAACCATTCAAAAAATGGTGTACAGGGCTAAATCAAGAATTCATGAAAAAGGAGTCTTTAATGGCTGAGAAGCCCTTAAAGAAATGCTCAACCTCCTTAGTTATCAGGGAAATGCAAATCAAAATGACTCTGAGATTCCATCTCACACCCATCAGAATGGCTAAGATCAAAAACTCAGGGACAGCACATGGTGGTGAAGATGTGGAGAAAGGGGAATACTCCTGCATTACTGGTGGGAGTGAAAACTTGCACAACCACTTTGCAAATCAATTTGGTGATGCCTCAGAAAATTGGGAATAGTTCTACCTGCAGAACCAGCCATACTGCTCCTGGGAATGAACCCAAAAAGATTCTCCACCAAACCACAAGGACATCAGCTCAACTATGTTCATTACAACTTCATTTGTAATAGCTAGAAACTCGAAACAATTCAGATGCCCTTCAACTGAAAAATTGATGAAAAAACTGGTACATCTACACAATGGAATAGTACTATCAGAAACAAGCAAATCATGCAATCTCCAACCAAATGGATGGAACTTGAAAAACTCACCCTGAGTGAGCTAACCCATGCCCCGAAAGATATACATGGTATGTACTCACTTACAACTAGATATTAGCCATAAAGCACAGGATAACCATCCTATAATCCATAGACAAAAGAGACAGGAACCTAGCATAGCTATCCTCTGTGAAACTCCACCTAGCAGCAGATCGAAACAGATGCTGAGATACACGGTCAAGCATTAGGTGGAGCCCTGGTAGTTGTGTACAAGAAAGGGAGGAAGAATAGAGGGGACTCAGAAGGGATAAGAACACCACATGAAGATCAACATAACCAACCATCCTAGGCCCCTAGAGCCTTACAGAGACTGAAACACTAAAAACAAACAACAACAACAAAGCATGTATAGACTAAACCTAGATCCTATATATATATATATATATATTCATATGATAGGCAACTTAATTTTTAAACAGAGTCCTTAGCAAATGGAGGGGGTGGGCTGTCTCTGTCATGGACTCTCTTGTCTGTTAGTGGAATTCCTTAAGCTAGTTGGGCTGCCATGTTGGGCTCCAGTACAAGAGGAAGCTCTTAGCTCTCATGTGACTAATGAACTGAGGGTGGTTGTGAGGGACTCCCCTCATTTGAGGAGAGGAAGAGGAAGTGGGGGAAGAGTGAAGAGGGGGAAGAGGATGGAAGGATGGGGCAGGGAGGGAAGGAGGGAGGGGACTGCAACCAAGATGTAATTTAAATAAATAAATAAACAAACAAACAAACAAATAAATAAATAAATACTTTGTTGTCATCCAGCTATGCCCCACCATTTTTCTAAATTATGCTTCCTTTTACATTTGTAATGCACTTTCATAATAAAAGACATTGTCACCATAAAAAAGAATAAAAGTGGTTTTTCATGTCTAACTTTATTATTGTCATGAAACTCCTGGCTCCTACAGAGAGCTGCTTTTGACTATGGCACTACTTCCCTTTTGTTCTCCCAGTGCTTACTCTAAGGGCAAAGGAATGAAAGGCAAAATTTTCACCAAATCTCTTCAAAAATTTGAGTCATGATCCTAAAGAATATCAGAGAATATTAAACATTCCTAACTGTGTAGGGAAACCAACCTTTTCCCAGAAGATGCATGAGGAAGTATTGAAATTCTCACCTAGATTTCTAAGTGTGAAAACAGAAAAGGGTACTTGGGGAAGTGAGATGAAGAAAAAGAAAATATAATGGAATTCAGATGTGAGAGTGTTCCTAACGAAACCCATTCATTCGTATAATAAATTCAAAACCATACAAAACAAAACAAAACAAAACCCACAAAAACAACCAAATTTTAGGGTCTGGTTAGAGATTGACATAATCTTAGGATCTGGGGATCTAGAAATTTTTTCTATGCTGATGATACAGTTTATAAGTTGAAAGATACATATGATTTGAAAAGACCAAAGTATTAGAGAAATGACATTAGAAGCACATGTCTACAGACAGTAGTAAATATTGAATTACCAGATAGGTGACACTGATTATTGTTTTTCTCTTGATTTCCAAATCTTCCACAAGAATCCCTCATGTAGTTTAAGATGACATATGGGAAAAAAGAATTTTGGGCAGTGTAATAGTTTAGTCATAGTCAACCAAACACTATGTAGAGACATGGGTAGAGAATAGCCTTTGATTGGGAATTGGGAGAGATGGTATAACTAAAGCAAAGACACAAATGAGCACGAGGTATGTTTGAGAGTCAGCAAGTAGCTCAGTTTTTTGGATGCTTGGGCTTTATTTACTGTATGTGCACATAGCAAGCTAAAAAGGGATGTTTAGGCAACATTAGGTGACTCTTGCATGCCAGGGTGATAAAAACTTATCGTGTAATGAACAGAGAAATAATATAGGGTATCTGAGCAGGTGAATTGCATTTGGGGCAGTTTATTCTGCCAGGAAGTATAGAGTTGATCAGGTGTGGAACAGTGAGGGAAGACTAGCAGGGAAGAAGATCAGTGCTACACAGAGAACTCAGACTCATTTCTGCTCCACGTCACCCTCCGTGCGCTGGAGACACATCCTTTATCCTGTCACAGAGGTCTTTCTCAAGCACTAGTGATTGTTCGGAAATTAGAGAGGCAAGGTTTTCCTTAAGTGGGTGACTGCAATATCTCAGGAGGTTTCTAGGAGCTTGCTGCATACCTGGGTCAATTAAACTCTGCTCTGGGAAGCATAGATGTACACATTTGAACGTTATGGGGGGGCATAAGGTGAGTGCAGCAGCCTCCTGCTGGGTTGAGACTTTGTAATAGCTCTTCAGTAGGTGGCTCAGACTAAGTGTCTTGCCTAACTGCAGGTCTACCACACTTATGAGCACCACTGGTGAGTCCAGGCACCCAAGCCACAGCCTTGTGAGATATACCCCAGGGTCCCAGGTATAAAGACTGGACAGCACCTCACCATGAGGTCCTTGTGAAGTCATTTCTGCTGTCAAAGCCTCAGTTTCTTTGTGTGTGGAATTAGAGTCAGTCATGGTGATTCCTCCATTGCCTACCTCTCACAAAGCTGCAGTAAGGGTCCCATGAGATGTCAGCTATAAAGAGCTGTGCTCCAGGCCTGAGTCATCACTGTAGTTATTATACAAGAGGATTTTTTCCTGGGCTAGGCAGTGCTGCAAACTCAGTATTGCTCAATAAAGAATTCCTGGTGGTGCTGCTACCACTGATGTTTGATTAATGAGACAAAATGACAGTTATGAGAGGAAATCAGGCAGCTTGCTTTGTGAAGTAGCCATCAGTGAGGTGGTCATGGAAGAGGGGCCATTCCTGCTATCTATTTCCCTCCTCCATCAGTCATTCCCCCTCCTCTGGATGGCTCTCTGTTCAGCCTTTGCTTCTCTTCATTTTCCATTTGCCTGTGCTTATCTCACTGCCCAGCCTCTAAACATTTCCCCGTTTCTCCTTCCCTAAACTTGTTTCCAGTCTCTCTTACTTGTTTTCTTGCTTATGAAACTCCCTCCTTTGTGTTTGTCTGACTCCACATTTCACTCTATCACCCTTTTCTCTGTTTCTCCCTTTTCTCCTCCTCTTCATGTCTTTCTGTGACTTGGTTGAGAGAGAGGCTCTAGAAGGAAAGCCTCCCAGCCAGCGTTACTAGGCAACCTGCTATCACATGGGCAGCCTTACATTTATCCTTCACAGCTCTGCTACTCAGACTCTGTACTATAGCTTAGACTGAACAGACCCGCGTAAAGAACGAGCCCAGTTGGCTCACTTCTAGTTAAGCAAAGGTGTCAGCTTTGCTCTGGAAAGCTCTAAGTTATTGGAACTGTGATAGGAAAACAGCTAAAGAACTAGGAATCACAAGAAGGTGACATATATTCTTATAAACATTCTCACTATAACTGGGGGCTTAAGTTTGGATCAATGTAACTTCTGAATATACTACAAAGTACTCACCAGAGTTGTGGAGTCCCTTGAAATGTGCAAACTCAAGTCATACTTACTTGTGACCTCTTTTTGTTATGAAAGTTTATAGGTATGTAATCAAAATTATTTTATTTATTTTGAAATTAAAATATAATTACATTTCTGTCTTCCCTTTCCTCCCTCCAACCCCTCCCATGTAGTTCCCTTCTCCTTCTCAATTTCATTTCCTCTTTTAAAAATTATTGTTTCTCTCTCTCTCCTGAATATAGAAATACAACCTGCTTAGTTCATATAATATTATTTGTATGTATATGATTTCAGGGCTGACTACCTATTATTGGATAACCAATTGGAGGACTCTTCAGGGTGTAAGCCTTTCTAGGAAGTCCCAGGAAGAATTTATAACCTGAATCAAGTTTTCTGCAGTGAGTGCTTTTCACTGGTTCCTTGGGTCTTCCACTTTTTCTAATCTGCAGAGGTTGCTTCACTTGTTCCATTTTGTCTCTTCCTTGCAGTTGGATTCACCCAAAAGATCACTCTGAACAGGAACTCAAAAGGGGTAGGTTTTCTAGGAGAATGAATACAAAAACAAAGATTTCTCTGGCTTGGCCAGTGTTAACTCACCATGAATCTATTGTGTCCCGTAGTTCAGATACTGTCTGATTGTCCTTCTCTCTGCTATCTTCTGTGTTCTGGTGACTGCTGCCTTCTCTTGTTCATTCAGACTTAAGGATAGTAAGTCACAATCTCCAGGGAACTTACTTGTTTTCTTAAATCCTGACCATATCTCAGTAAGTCTTTTTCAACTAAATCCTCTTTAAATTATCCAGTTTGAGAAAACTGCGTATTTTCTCTTGGGACCCTGATCAATATGAGACTAAAACAAATTTAAAAGTGGATATAAGAGATATTGACTTGAACTTTACCTGAAAAATTTCAGGTATCAAGTATTTGAATAGATGTGGTCATTTTCAAAACCGAGGTTTCATGAACAAAACCTGTAACCAATGACTTCATGTTGTCCAATCAAGGATTCACTACTTAGAATGGAAGAAATAACATAACAATTCCAATAGATTCAGATTGGAGTAGTTACCTCCACAACAATGGCCACCAGAGATTAAAAATGAATTTGTAGCAATGCATATTTATTTCATCATCATTGATGCAGTTCTTAAGGTATTTCTTTTCCATTTCACTATGTCCAGGTGTCTAGGAGATAGGTTTAAGACGAACCTGGAGTACTGAGCCATTAAGGCCAGGCACTGTTCCTGTTGCTTACTTGATCAGTTGGCTTCATGGCCCATAGCTTTCTGGTGCTGGATACTAGGGTTTTTTTTTTTAAGTTGTTGTTGCTAATGTTGTTTTTGTTTTTGCTTTTGTTGTTGTTGTTGGTGTGTGTGTGTGTGTGTGTGTGTGTGTGTGTGTGTTGTGTATAAGTGTGTGCCATATATGAGGTCAGATGACAACTTGGGGAAATTAGTTCCCTCCTTTTACTATGTGGGCTCCAAGGATCTAACTTTAGCCATCAGGTTTAGTGGCACACCTACCCCTCTAGCTGTCTCACAGGCCCTGATGGAGTTTTCTCTAGTGAAGCTATTTCTCCTTCCATATTGGCTCCAGTCTTTTCTGTACAGTCTTTTGCCATTTTTCTCCTCACTCTGTGGAATCTGGGACAGGAGAAGAAAACTAGGTTACAAATGCTTCCAAATCTTTTCTGGTTTTTGAAACACTTAATTGTCAAGATTTTGACACCTTTATTCTCCAGTTATGTTTTGACAACTTCCCCTAAAGCTATGGGTGACTCATGTCTAGCATCTTGGATGGGAGGTAGAAGAGGGTCTTAAGTAAAGTCCAGTGAAACAAAGACTGTGCAGGTTAAATGTCCCAAAATACCTTATCTTGTCATTGCTATAATACACTGGCTGTAGATGACTTGAGCAATTAGGTTCATTTAGCCCTAGAAGCTATACCCTGCTTTTAAAATGTATTCTTCTCTCATATATTATATATCAATGGCAGTTTTCCCCATTTCTTTTCTCCCAGTCCCTATCCCTACCACTACCCCACCTGCCCCAGATCCACTTATCCTCCATTTCCCTTCATAAAAGGGCAGAATTCTCATGGCTATGGCACATCATTTTGCAGTAGGACTAGATGCCTCCCCTCATACTAAGGCTGAAGGAAGCAATGCACTGGGAGATAAAGGGTTCCTAAAACAGGCAATAGAGTCACAGGCATCTCCTGCCCCCACTATTAGGAGCCCCACAGGAAGACAAAGCTACATAACTGTAACATATGTGCAGAGGGCCTCTGTCAGTCCCATGCAGGCTCCCTGACTGCCAGTTCAGTCTCTGTGAGCCCCTATGAGCCCAGGTTGGTTGATTCTATGGGTTTTCTTGTGGTGTCCTTGACCTCTCCTTCAATCCTTTGTCACCCTCTTCCACAAGATTCTGAAGCTCTGCCTAATATTTGGCTATAGGTACCGAGATTTGCTCCCGTAAGTTTCTGGGTAAAGTATCTCTGTGCTAGGCTCCAAGAACCAGCGGCTTATAGTCCAGAGACCTTGGATAGAACCAAATACAAGCAACAAAAAAGTCAATGAAATTATTTATAATGATACTCCTTCCCCCCATTTTTTGACCATAACTGGGAGCTTCTTGAGAACTTGTTTGGAGATTCTAGCAGGAGGATGCACCTAGTAATATCATTAATAAATTATTACTAATAACAGTACTAATGCTCCCCTCTTCTTCTAGTAAGCTGTCCTTTTCCACCAAGTGTGCAGCTTCTGGAGAGAATGCATATGGAGTATTGAGTGAGGTAAGAAACACCCACCTAGCCAGCTAGATCAACCAAACCAATCCTGATGATCAATAACAGATATGACAGTCAGACCACTCATACATTTCTGAATTGAAAGTTTCTCTTAGAGTAAGAATGTAAGTGATCCACAAACCAAATAAACAAACAGGGAAGCTAGAAAAAATTTTGGCTCCATTAATCACTGAAGATAATTTGGATCCAGCAGACAAGATGAGATCTAGGGATATAACTTTTTAGGTTAGTTACACATTTTTATGTGTTTATTTTATTGTTTTGTTTTCATATAGAATTGGATATTCTATAGACACTGTAGTTGAGGGTTCAGCTACTGACAACAGTCTCTTAGACTAAGATACTGTTCTAGCACACAATATTAAACTGGATCCTGAAAATCCTTTGAGTAAACAGCAGTTTTGTATGCAGAGTCCACATCTCAGTGTTACCTTCTATTTACTGCTTTTATGTAGCCAGCCTCAATTTTAGGCTCCCTGGAGTTTTCACTTTGTTAACCATCTGGCCTACCAATAAAGCTTAAATACTGGGATTAAAAATACTTTTAAAATCCTCACAAATTGGTTGAGAATACTAATTAGTACAGAAATATAATTTTGAAGCTTTTGCCATTTTTCTTTCTACAATCACCTTTGCTGATAATGGGTTCATTTAGAGGTGCAGGGGCAAGGTAAATGAAGACATCAGTTTCTTGTGAAGTTGGTTACATGAAAACACATGATTGAATTATTTGGGGTTTCCATGAGTCAGGACCTGAACCATAGAGATAAAGGAGAGCAAGAAGTCTGATGAGTAGCATCTGTGAAGTATAAAAGGTACCATCTCTTACCCAGCGTGTGTCTGGTAAGCTGTTGGGCCACGGACCAAGAGTTCCCACTCTTAGCTTTGCAAGGCATTACTTTTGATATACCTAGGAAGTTTCAGCCTCACTTTAAAGTGAGGGCGATCCTGAAAAGAACAACAGCCAGAGGCTTTTGCTTCAGTGTACTTATTTCACTTGAACTGCAAACTCTTGCTTATGAGAGATGCTAATAGTAGTAGCACTTACATGGCTACTATGATGGCCTATAGAATTTGGTGGCAGAAGTGCTATTGGTTGTTTTATTTTGTCTGTGCATTTATTTTTACAATATTTGGCCTGATGGCCATTGAGCTTCACAAATTCTATGCACTAGAGTCTTGTATGAAAATGCTTTACTTGGAATCAGGGGCAATGTGTGCCAAGCGGGATTCTTCCTAAAAGAATGACCATGTCCAAGAGTATTGAGAATAAAGGTGAATGCAGGATTTAAAATATCTTTGGATATTGGGTAGGGTGGACTACACCTATAATCTTAGTACTTTGTAGGCAGTGATGACAGGAGAATTACTATGAGTTCTAGGCTAGCCGTGGCAACAGAATGAGACCACCTAGCAACTCCTTTCCTCTTTTCCTTTGCCAAATCCTTGGGAATAATACTCTATCTTTAGAATATGTCAAATACAGAGATGAAGACCCCTATCAAATCTCCCATTGTCAGAGAAGCACTTGGGTCTGTCCTAGAAACCTGCCAGTTGCAGAACTGCACAAAAGATATTTCAATAGCTAATATAGATCCTTTCTTCCTAAACATTCAGATTCACAAGAAATATAAGCATCCATATAAATACTTTTATCTTAATTATCTTCTAGTCCAATTTGTACTGAGGCCTTGGAACTCTAGAACTCCTCTAAGAAACATATTCCTAATAATGTGGTTCCATGGAAGGTCATCTCTTTGCCTCTGAGAGCCTTTGATTTTATTGCCAGATTCTATAGTATATAGAGAAAGGTCACTCCAGGGAAATTTCTCCTAAGCATAGCTCCTACCTACAACTAAACTAGTATCAATTAAGTTCCTGTGTTTCTAGGATACAGTAATTTGTGCAGGTTTGTTGGTTCATTTCTCATACCCTGTAATAGAAGAATTTTATCAACACATTCTCCTTGGTATATGATGAATACAACCTGTACTAATAGAAATGGTGGCAACTAATAATTGCTAAGTACTTATTATTTGCTTAGAGACAAACTTTTTTCATTTAATGCTCAGCTGTAGCAAATGTACTATGCACTATTATGGAGGGTTGGAGTTGGGGACTATTGTGAGAGTTTTGGGAAAATTGAAGGCTAAGCATTATTTAACTTGAACCAAGCATTAAGACACAGTGAAAAATACCTTCCTTCAAACCATAGTCTTTTGAAAAATTAAAAGCGTAGTATTAGAAAAGCACAAGAATCAGATCAAGGGACTGGACTATCTACTTGGGGAACCAAATGACACCAAATATGAGATCCTGCAAATTTCAGACTCAATGCCTCTCCATTTTCTTTCTTTTGTCTTTCCCTTTCTCTGGACTTTCCTTCTTCAACCGTTGACTCTTGGACAATTAATCTTGTTGTAGTTAATACATTCTACTCCAAATTGCTTTTTGGCTTCCTGGTAGTTCATGCTTTTAGGAGACATTTTTCTTTCCAAATATATGTAGTCAGGAAATACTTTTAGAAGAGTTGATTAAAGGTTGGAACAACCAGTTCAACAAAGTTCTATTCTCCTTTGCTCCATTTAAGAATTATCAGTACTTGTTAAGCACTTTGTGCTTCTCTCACTGAATCAGGACATGCTCCTGCAGAGTCACAGTCATCTCATTTGCACTGAACTGGAGTGCTCCTTGAGGGCAAATACTATATATTCTTCACTATCTGTCAGTCTCTAAGGTAGGAGCAAGGGGGTCTACAAAACTTTTTTGAACAAATACTATGGCTCCACTACTGGATTTCTGTGTTTGAGTTTGCCAGCTGGTCAACTTTCATCAATCGATAAATAAGCTAAGTATTGTTTATGTTTGAGATACTACTGAGTTGGAGATTCTAGACATAGAAAAGAACACAAGTCAAGTAGGCAAAGAATTACAGTGAGATCATTGCTAGGAATACCCACGGAAACTAACAGAATCTGGCTAAACAATTAGTGTCAGTAATAGGTCTTATACATATTGTTTGTTAAGAGTGTAGAGGACTGTGAAGAATTTGGTTAGCTTGGTCAAATAAGAGGAGGGGGTCAGTGGAGGCAGCAGCAAGTATAAATTCACAAAATGAAGCACAGCGTAAAGGGCTCCAGAAGTTGCATGTCATTCAAAATAACTGCAGAGTAAGGATTGGAATAGAGAAACAAGTACTGAATACTACATTATGTGAAATGTGCTACAAATGACACTCACTTTTGATATATGACACTGGCAGCATCATGTTGGATGGACCATGAGGAGCTGAGATGGTTGCAGAGCAATGTGTAGAAGGCTATTGCAGCACTTTAGGTGAAAATGGTGCATGAACAAGAGCTGTGGCAATGAAAATGGGAATGAAGAAATGGGCTGAACTAAGAAGAATCACGTAGTTATGGATAGATAAGAAAGTAAAATATCCATAATGATTTCAAACAGTGGCATCAATAATGCAAAACAAAATAAGAAGGATAGGTATAGCAGACAGAAGAGGACTGAAGTTTAGACATCAAGAGCTCAAGCACATCAAAATCTAGATAGCATAGGAGACATAGTTCAGGAAAGAAGCATGGAAGGTGTGAATGTACATCGATTAGCATAGAGGTAATATGTGAAATAGTAACTTGAGATCAATGAGTGTGTGATAAAATTAGAAACTAGAGGAGATTCGACAAACACTAATGTTTAAAGGCTAGATTAGGATAAGAGTTTCTGAAGGAGATTGAGGTGGCTCAGTCGCCTAACAGCTAAGAGAGAGGCTGTTAGTGGTTAAGATCCAAAGCTATACAGTTTCTAGAATTGGAAATTCACCTCAAGACTCTGCTTTAAGTATTTATGTGGCTACTATCATTTTAGCTCCCAGAGATTAACTTCCTTGAATTTCTTACAAGGTCAGCTTTGAATTTATAAGGAAATTTACTGAAATGTACTCAGTATCTTAGTTTGTGGGTTGAGAGAGTATGTCAGAATATCAAATCTGTCACACTGCCAGGAGTATTCCACTGTATTACTTTAAAAAATGAAAAGAACTGACATCAACCTAACAGGGAATTCATGAAAAGCTCACAGCCAATATCATATTTAAAGGAGAAAGACTAAGATCAAGAACAACACAGACAGCTGTCATCACCATTTCTAGGTATCAAATCAATTACATAATACTGAGAAATTAAAAGCATCAATAGTAGAAAGAATCAAAATTGTCACTTTTTGAAGATACCACTCTTAACTGATATAAAGAATTCTAGAATAAAAATCACTGGCACTAAGAAGTGAACATGTCAAAATTATAAGATATACATAAATATATAGACTCTATTCAACTTCTCTATATATTTGCAAAGAGCAATTAGAAATAAAAATTAGCTATATAAAATACTTACAGATAAATTTAATGAAGAATATTGATAATTTATGCAATGAAAACCAATAATATAGTTGAGACAAACTATAGACAAATAACTGAAGCTATATGTCATGTTCAGAAATAGAAAAACTCAGTATTATTGCCATGTCTGTGTTGATCACTTTGGTTGTAGTGACAAAGTTCTTGAGTATGTGATGGAGCAGAGTGGCTTACTTCATTGAAGCATGCCAGAGAGAAGAAGGTTGGCAGAAGAGTCTAGAGACAAGATGCACCCTTCAAAGTTATGCTTCTAAGATTTCCTCCAAGCAAGCCTCATATCCTAGTAACTCATTCATCTATGATCACATCAATAGTCTAACTCATTGATAAGAGCAACATCTTCAGCCATTAGAGAATCCTCTTTTGTGAATTCTTGGTCTAGCTCTGTACCTCATTTTTTGATTGGTTTATTTGGTTTCTTGGTGTTTAATTTCTTGAGTTCTTTATAAATTTTGGATATTGGCCTTGTGTCAGATGTGGGGTTGGTGAAGATCTTTTCCCAGTCTGTAGGCTGCCGTTTTCTTTTAATGACAGTGTCCTTTGCCTTACAGAAGCTTTTCAGTTTCATGAGGTCCCATTTATTGATTGTTGGTCTTAGACACTTGAAGAAATGCTCAGCATCCTTAATCATCAGAGAAATGCAACTCAAGATGACTCTGAGATTCCATCTCACACCTGTCAGAATGACTAAGATAAAAAACTCAAATGACAGCACATGCTGACGAGGCTGTGGAGAAAGGGGAACACTCCTCCATTGCTGGTGGGAGTGCAAATTTGTAGAGCCACTATAGAAATCAGTCTGGAGATATCTTAGAAGACCTGGCATAGCTCTACTGCAAGACCCAGCCCTAGCACTCCTGGGCGTACATTCAGAAGATTTCTCACCAAACTACAAGGACATCTTCTCAACTATGTTCATAGCAGCTTTATTTATTTTTTTAATGGTGAATTGATTTTTTTATGTTTATTTATTACTTCAAGTTACATCTCCATCACAGTCTCCTCCCTCCACCCCTCCTGATCCCCCCTCTCCCACCCTCTCCACCCTCTCCCACATATCCTACTCCTCTGGAGTGGGTTACCCCTAAATATCAGCCCCCCTCAGTTCAGCAGTCATATGAGGGCTACGAGCTTCCTCTTGCACTGGGGGCCTATATGGCAACACCATTAGGGCAAAGTATCCCATTAACAGGTAATAAGGTCTATGTTCCTGTTCCATTTGTTTTGTTGGCTGTATGATAATTATCTTGTACTACATGGGTAAAATTTAATTATAATTGAGAAGATGCCATGTGCATCTTTCTGAGTCTGAGTTAGCTCACTCAGGATGAGTGATATCTTAGAGAACTTGGAATAGCTCTACCTCAAGACCCAGCCATATCACTTCTGGGTATACATCTAAACGATTCCTCACCAAACCACAAGGATATCTCCTCATCTATGTTCATAGCAGCCTTATTTGTAATAGCTAGAAACTGGAAACAACCCAGATGTCCCTCAACCGAAGAATGGATAAAGAAACTGTGGTACATTGACACAATGGAATACTACTCAGCTATCAGAAGCAAGGAAATCATGCAATTTGCTGCCAAATGGATCAAACTAGAAAAAAGCTCATCCTGAGTGAGTTAACCCACACCCAGAATGATGCACATGGCATGTATTCACTTGTAACTGGATTTTAGTCATTTAATACAGGATAAATATCCTACAACCAACAGACTGAAAGGAAAAGAAACATGGGATTTTAGTCATTTAGTACAGGATAAATATCCTACAACCAACAGATTGAAAGGAAAAGAAACATGGACTTTGTTACCTGTTAGTGGGACACTTTGCACTAGTGGAGCTGCCATGTAGGCCCCCAGTGCAAAAGGATGCTCTTAGCCCTCATATGAATGTTAAACTGAGGTGGATTGAGATGTGGGGGCACCTCACACTGGAGGAGTAGGATATAGGTGGGAGAGGGGGTACAGGGTGGGAGGGTGGACCTAGAAGAGTGGAGGGAGGGCTCTGTGATGGAGATGTAACTTGAAGTAATAAATAAACATAAAAAAGAGCAGCATCTGCATAGTCCAATCCCATCTCAGTAGTGGTACCAGGTGAGGATCCAGCTACAACTTGTGAGCCTTTGTTGGAGGACATTGTATATCCAAGCCAAAACAATGTTAGTTCGTGATAGATTTATCTACAGGTTGAATAAAGTCTCAGTTTGACTCCTAGGTGAAATTTTTGTAGAAAATATAATTTTAAAATTACAAGTTTAGCCGGGTGTGGTAGTGCACACCTTTAATACCAGCACTTGGGAGACAGAGGCAGGCAAATCTCTGTTAGTTTAATGCTATCCTGATCTACAAAGTGAGTCCAGGACAATCAGGGCTATTACACAGAGAAACATTGTCTTGAAAAACCAAAAAAGAAAAAAAAATTACAAGGTTAACTGTTATTCTAGCACTTGAGAAGCTGAAGCAGGATCATTGCCACAAGTTTGAGGCCAACTTGGGCTACTCAGTGATAACCTGTCTCAAATAACAAAAAAGATTCACATGGGAATGCAATGATAGCCAAAAGAAGTTTAGAAAACATCACACCTGGAGGATATACTTTGGCTGATTTTAAGAGGTATTCTAGAGCCACAGTGCTCAAGATCCTGGCTTAAAAGAAATTTACTGGAACAGAAACATAAATGGAACAGAACAGAACAGAGAGTCCAAAATTATACCCACACATGTGTGGTCAATATTCTTTTTTTTAATTTTTATTTATTCATTATTTTATAAGTTTATTTATTCATTTTACATCCTGATCAAAGCTCTCTCCCTCCAACTCTGGGTCCCACCCTCCTGCTCCCTTTCCCAATACCCCTTCTCATTCTCCTCAGAAAAGGGGAGCCCCCCATACCGTATCCAGTCGCATCAGGACTGAGTACATCCCCCCTCTTAGGGGGAAGTAGTCAAAAAGCAGGCATCAGAGTCCATGTCAGAGACAGCCTCCCCGCCTCTACTTGCCAGGGGACCCACATGATGACCAAGCTGCCCAACAGCTACATATGTGTAGGGGCCCAAGGTCCCTTTGGTTGGTGGTTCAGTCTCTGTGAGCCCTCATGGACTTAAGTTAGTTTTCTCTGTTGGTCTTCTTGTCCTATCCAGGTCTTTCTATCCTTTCTCCAATTCTTCCACAAGATCCTCTGCACTTCTCCTAGTGGGGGTGTAAATTACTAAAATTATTTAGTCAAAGAATGAAAAATGTAAACTAGTTGAAAATGTAATCTATACTCTTGGGAAAAATCACAAATGATATCTGTGTTAATGGAATTATATTCAGAATATATAAAATAAGTATAATTTAATAGTGAAGAAATGATAAACAACCATTGTATAATATGGAAAACAGATTTGAACAGACATTTTGCCAAAGGAGCTTTATTGTTGGCAGACAAACACATGAAAAGATGCCCCAGTATAATTAGTCTTTACTAAAATTCAAGTTAGCACCTCAACGAGATGGGACTGCCCACTCATTAGAATTGCTAAAATCCAAAGCGTGGCCTATAACAAGTGTTGGCTGGGAAGATGTACATACTGCTTTTGGGAATACAATAGGTATCAGTTTGGGGGAAAATTCTTTGTCAACTTAATTAAAACTTAAACGTGCATCTTTAATTATTTTTATTTTATTTTATTGGGTTTTTAAAATTTATTTATTTATTGCTTCAAGTTACATCTCCATCATAGTGTCCTCTTTCCAACCTTCCCAGTCCTGCCCTCCCACCCTCTACCCCCTAAAACTTCCATCCCACTCCTCTGGAGTGGAGTGTCCCTACATAACAGCCCCCTGCCCCAGTTCAGAAGTCATATGAGGGCCAAGAGCCTCTTTATACACTGGGGGCCTATAAGGCAGTACCACCAGTGAAAAGTGTCTCATTGCCAGGGAGAGAAAACTAAAAACAAACAAACAAAAACAAAAAAAAAGTCTATGTCCATGTTTCCTTTGGTGCGTTGGTTGTAGAATAGATATCCTGTACTATATAGCTAAAATCCGACTCTAAGTGAATAGATGTCATGTGCATTCTTCTGAGTCTGGGTTAGCTCACTCAGAATGAGCTTTTCTAGTTCCATCCATTTGACTGCAAATTGCACAATTTCCTTGTTTCTGATAGCTGAATAGTATTCCATTGTGTAGATGTACCATTTTTTTTTTAATCCATTCTTCAGTTGAGGGACATCTGGATTGTTTCCAGTTTCTAGCTATTACAAATAAGGCTGCTATGAACATACATGAGGCAACTTCCTTGTGATTCGGTGAGGAGTCATTTGGATGTATACCCAGAAGTGGTATGGCTGGGTCCCGAGGCAGAGCTATTCCAAGCTTTCTAAGATATCGCCAGACTGACCTCCATAGTGGTTGCACAAGACTGCACTCCCACCAGCAATGGAGGAGGGTTCCCCTTTCTCCACACCCTCGCCAGCATGTGCTGTCATTTGAGCTTTTGATCTTAGCCATTCTGACAGGTGTGAGATGGAATCTTAGAGTCCTCTTGAGTTGCATTTCTCTGATGATTAAGGATGCTGAGCATTTCTCTAAGTGTCTCTCGGCCTTTAGGAATTCCTCCTTTGTGAATTCTCTGTTTAGTTTTTTTCCCCATTTTTTAATTGGATTATTTGGTTTCTTGGCATTGAATTTCTTGAGTTCTTTGTAAATTTTGGATATTAGCCCTCTGTCAGATGTGAGTTGGTAAAGGTTTTTTTCCCAGTCTGTAAGCTGCCGTTTTGTTTGAATGACAGTGTCTTTTTGCCTTACAGAAGCTTTTCAGTTTCATGAGGTCCCATTTATTGATTGTTGGTCTTAGGTCCTGAGCTGATGGTGTTCTGTTCAGGAAGTTGTCACCGGTGCCAATGATTTCAAGGGTTTTTCCCACTTTCTCTTCTATTAGATTTAGTGTGACCAGGCTTATGTTAAGGTCTTTGATCCACTTGGGCTTAAGTTTTGTACAAGTTGATAAGTATGGGTCTAATTTCATTCTTTTACAAGTGGACATCCAGTTGAACCAGCACCATTTGTTGAAGATGCTGTCCTTTTTCCATTGTGTGGTTTTGGCTTGTTTGTCAAAAATTATGTGACCATAGGTGTGTGGGTTCATTTCTGGGTCTTCAATTGGATTCCATTGATCCACTGGTCTGTTTCTATACCAGTACCATGCTGTTTTTATTACTTTTGCTCTGTAGTGCAGCTTGAAATCTGGGATGGTGATACCTCCAGATGTTTTTTTTTTATTGTACAGGATTGATTTAGCTATTCTGGGTTTTTTTTTTTGTTGTTGTTGTTGTTCCATATGAAATTGAGAATAGCTTTTTCCAGGTCTATAAAGAATTGTGTTGGTATTTTGATAGGAATTGTCTTTATATGAATTAGTTCTACTATTTCCAGATATTTATGTGAGTAATGAAAGCACAAATCCATTCATGGGTGTATAACAAATGTTGATAATAATCACATGTTTAATAGTCCCAAACTGGAAATAATTCAAATATCAATCAACATGTGAGTGAATAAATGATTATGAATTATGTACTACTAAAAATAATAGACACATGTTACAACATGGATGACTCTCAAAGTAATTATGCTGAGTGGCAGAAGGTAAAAAGAAGGTGTGTGGTGTATGGTTCCATTTATGTGAAATTTTATAGAATGCAAACTAGCTAATGTTTGGATCTGAAGTGTCCCACAAGAGCTCATGTGTTTGAAGCTTGGTCTCCGTTGCAACAATGTACAGAGGTGAGAATTTTGAGGATATTTTGTTATGAGGGCTCTGATTTCATCAACAAATTCATTGAAGAAGTGGGGACTTCAAGAGGTAGAGCTTAGTTGGGGGAAGTAGGTTACTGGAGGAATACCTTTCAAAGCTATACATGTCCCCAGCTTTTTTCCATTTTCCTTTGATTCCTTGCCACCGTGAGGAAAGCATATATACTCTGTCATGCTTTCTCTTTCATGATGTTCTGCTTCATCAGAACCAGAAATATCAATACCAAGTGGCCACACAGTGAAGCCTCTAAAACCCATGGCTAAAACAAACAAACAAACAAAAACAAAACAAAAAAAAAACCTCTTTACCCTCTAACTTTAATTTTCTCAGAAAAGTTATCACAGTGGTGGAATGCTAACACAGTCTTGTTAGGGATAGAACCCAAGGCCTTGTTCAAGATAGGTAAGTGCTCTAGCCTCATCCTTTGGTTTTGTATCATGAGGTCTTGCTATGTAGCCAAGTCTGACTTTGAACTCTCAATCCTCTTGGCTTAGCCTTCTGAGCACTGGGATTATAGGCATGTGCCATCACACTTGACATGTAGTATTAGTTTTGCAGGTATATATACAACTAAAAGTGTATTTGACTATGTTGGTTATACTTCAGCATCTGAAAATAGCTGACATAAAACAAATACTTGGAACTCAGACTTATAATTTTGTACCATTTTTCATGTTATCTTTAGCTTTTCCACACTTGTATGAGTCCAATACCCAGCTTTGCTGATGGATGCTCATCCCAAGATTTTGTCATGCTTCCCCTCTCTCCTCTCTCTGTTTCTCTCTATCTCTGTAAACCTAAACACATGTAAAAAGATTTTGGAAAGAATTTATTTTTGTTTTCCTGTAGAACAACATGTGAAAAGTCAAGTGCATTCCTCTACAGGATGGATGTTGCCATAAGCTGTAATGTCTTTTATTTTACAATGATAATATTGGAACTGTAACTTAAAACTGCTAGAGATAAAATGGCCAGAAATGCATAAATTGGATGACTCCTTTTATGAACACACTTTTAAGAAGTGACCCATTTTTACTCTTAGAAAATAACTCTCATTTGGTCTATTTTAATCCTCCTAATTTATTTTTAAGCTGACATCATATCTGCTCTGCTCTAAGTATTATAATGGCCTTTGGCCAAACCAATGCAACCCTGCTGTGATCAGAATACCAGAGAAATGTTCTAATGAAGAAAACAGTCAAACAGCAGCTATGTCATAAAGAAGAGTGCCTTCAGAGATAGCTTTTCTGCCTTGAGTCTTAAGGAGTCTATGACATCTTGTACTACATGGGTTCTTAACCTAATATAATCATGCTATGAGAATATATGGAAATGTAGATTCTTCTTGAGAGAAAGTCTAAGTTTTTATAACTTTCTTGCCTTCCTTCTAAAGTTATGCCTAGGTAATATCGTCTTCCAATTTTAAATCATCCAGGATTTACCTTTATGAACACAAGGAGAGATATGAGCTTCCCATCTGTGGATAGAGCCATGATAATGAACTTTAAATCAGCAGCTCTATCCTAGCCTCATTCCCTCTTTGCCCTCTCCTCTTGTTCTGTTCTGTTTGGCTCACTCACCTAGTCAAGTTGGCCTCTTTGCTAGTCTTCAAACATGATAGGCATGTTCCTGAATTGGGGCTTGGTCGCTTACTAATCCCTCTGCATAGACTGGTCAGCTGTCATATATCCTCAGTGCAGGCATTCAAACCTTCAAGTTTCTGCTCCAGTATCAACTTTGCAATGCACCTCACCCATTCCTTCTGGCTTGGAATTGTAGCCTCTACTTGCACCACTCTAGAGCTTTCTTTTCCTTTTTGTCATATAATTTCTTTCCTTTAACCATGCTATATACTAGAATTATATTTTTCACTCATCAGCTGACCACTCCTGCAGGAAGAGAAAGTCCACAATACAAGGACCTTTTTTGTGCTTTCTCTTGGACATCAGACTTCTATCAGTGTCCAGTACAAAGCAGGGACTTGCAATGGGATTTAGATTTCTTTAGTGAATAAGTAGAGGCATATAGATCAGCCTAACACCCGACAGAGTGAGCATGGTTCTGGGCAACCAACGAGAAGGCACTCTGTATGTGTAAGTAGTAAAGCCAGGGAAACTAGAAAAAGGACTTTTGAGTTGGCATTACTTTCATCTGTTAAATGCTGCTTCATTTTGAGAGATACTAGAAATATCAGAGCTGAAGTGGGTGGAGCCCAGTTGGAGTGCTGAGGCCCCATGAGAGACACACAGGCAGCACCCTGTTGAGGTTCATGGCTCCAAAGACTGTGAGAGAGTACCCTGTGGAGGGGCATGGCCAAGGACTGAGAGAGAGCCCACAAGCTGTGAGTTACTGGGAGAAATCATGGGAAACAACCCTCTATTTAAGAACGTGGGGTGGAGCCTGAGAGCTGTGTG